>VZSV01000038.1:5456969-5564780 GCA_013398735.1 Nothocercus julius | reverse complement strand
GAGGGGGGGTTGAGTGGGGGAGTTGCACCTTAATTGTGGTACCAGTTCTCAGTGAGTTGGGTTGAGATCACAGACTCTGCCCCTACAGGTAACTGCCAGGCAGTAACGGTTGCTGACCAGCTCTAGCCTGACAAAGTGCCCTGAGAAAACTCAACGTGCTGTACCTTGTAGCTAATCCCTCAAATTGCCACTTTAACCCTTACTATTCATTTTCTGGGTTGTACTGGAGCCTGTGTACCAAAGTCTTATGCCCCAGCGCTGAAAAAAAATATGCAGCAATTCTACATCCTTCCTCTGGAATTTGTGAGATAGCTTATTACAATGCATGTATCAGTTATGAGCAGGAAGGTACAGTTTACAACAACTGTGGCATCCTAATTGCCTATGAGAACTTTACCCCAGCCTCTCCTTCCCTCTCCCGGCAATGAGGATTATTTCAAGGAAAGCATTGCCCCCCTATGACAGCACTTGCTTCTTGAAGCTGTTTCTGGTGGTTGTGACAGAAAACCATCTTTTCAGATGGGTTGCCTTTTTTTTTTTTTTTTTTTTTTTTTTTTTTTTTTTTTTCCCTAGTATCAAGGTCAGTTTGTTGCAACAACTGTGGGAAATGCCATATGGCTGAGGCAGGCTTGTCTTAGGAAATGTAATAAAGTCGGGCTGCTCTGTGTGCTGTGGTTTGTGTTATATTTTAAATTAACGTAACCAAATTAGATCACTGAATGCCTTAAAGTGCATGTGCCTCCCATTCAGAGCGTGTTTTCAGTCAGGCATGTTAACTGTATCTAGCAACCTGTACTGGCAATTTTTGCTTTCCTTTCTATCTACTCTTAGTTACTGTTTCCTGTATTTATGGAAATGTGGATAGCTTCTCTGTGGAGCCTGGAGTTTTCTAAAACAGGTACAATAAGGATTTTAAGAGATAGAGGGTTTTCCTCATTCTTCTGACAATCCTTTTCTGGAAGGTTAGAGAGAAAGGAAGGAAAGATCAGTTTTCATATTAATATTATCAGACACTTTTATGTCTTTGAAGGAAGTGTTACCAAGCTGGAAAAAGTGGTGTTTTTTTTTTTCTTTTTTTTTTTTTTTTTTTTTTTTTTTTTTTTTTTTTTTTTTTTTTTTTTTTTTTTTTTTTTTTTTTTTTTTTTTTTTTTAACAGGCTGTCTTCATCCTAACCACTGCTCTCTAGGAGTGATGCAGGATGACACTCCAGAGCAAACCAAAACTAAAGCTAAAACTTTTGCTGCTTTTCCTGGTTAGGATTATTTCTTCTACTCTTGTATGATCGGTACAGCTGAGTGTGCTCACTGCTAAACCAGCCTTTTGGGGTTATATAGGCTGCACCTGAGTGTGTGAATACAGCTGGGAATTCATCCTTCTTGCTTAATGTCTACAGTAAACAGAACACTTTAATAACTTGTAGTGACACAAAACAAAGATCCCTAAATCATGCATGGCTGATACCGAAGAAAAGCAGTGTATGACAAATACACTATTGTTCATAAATACAATACATAAATAGTACATCTATATGAAAATATGACTGCCTAGCACTACTGCCAACATTAATATGCCCTATTGTGCTCAGATTAGAACTGCCACTTGGCAGTGTAAACCACTCTAACTTGCCCTTGAAGAGTTGGTCAAGTTGAAAGAAACTAGTTAAATGGAGATCCATGAAAACCACAGGGGGAATTTTTCTGTTTGAGAGAACTTCTAATGCCTTTGAGTTACTTTCCATGGCTTATCTTGTTTTCTTTCCTTTTGGATCCATGCAGGTCAGTAACTAAGTAGTTTATTAGAGACAGTGGAGTCTTCTGGTTTACTCTTGAGCCACTGACAGCCAGTATAACACAGTTTATTTTCCTTTACCCTTGAACTTAATCTTCTTTTGAAACAACAAATATAAGAAACTTGGCATTAGGAGAGGTTTAAAGCACAGTTTAAATATTAAGTTCAAGGGTAAAGGAAAATAAACTGTGTTATACTTCGGTGTGGAAGGAAGAAAGCCATCTTGTTGCCCAAATTGTCAAAAAACTTGGTCTCTATACAGTATAAACATCTGAATATAAATTGAGATGGGGAATTTTGTAGAAGGGCTAAATACAATGTGATTTGGTAAGATTTCAAGCCATTGTTTAGTTTTATGTATCTCTTTTTGAGAGTGGACGAAGATGCATGTCTCCAAACTTTATGTGAATTTACACAGGCCCAAGAGGAAGTCTTACTTTTGCCCCTTATATGTTCCTGACACTAGCAAGATCTGCCTTTTGTATGGTGAAAGCTGCTAGTTGTCACCCACTTGTTATCTTTCTATATATATTTCCTGTTGTCTATACACTTTATTTACCTACAGGTGATTGTATAAAAGAAACTGACTTTTGTGTCTGGTTTTCTAATTGCTGAAGTTAAAATTGCCAGGAGACAGTAGTAAGATATAAAAGATTGTTGTGGGAAATTAATTTTGCATTCTTCAAGGTGAAGTACACCTCCAAATAAAATATTACTTATTGAAATGGAGGAACAAACCTCTGTGCAGATTAATCTTGAAACTGAGGTGTTTTCAATTCTTCAGTTGACTTGTGGTAACCAGTTCAGTCCTCTCTGTGAGTTTTGCTGGTGCTGGCAAGCAGGAAAGGAGAGAATAACTTGCCCTAGCTTGGGTGAAGACCAAAGCTCAAATTCTCCCCTGCAGAAGTTGTCTGGCTTGTCCTTCCTGGACTCTTCCTTGCAACATATGTTGCCTATTGAAAAATAAACAGGCAACTGACCTGATGCAGCCTTCTGGATCTCGTCAGTTTAAAGGAAAATGAGTTAATTTACTGTAGAAAATGAGATGGAGTCTCCTCTTGTGATAGCAATCTGAAGTCTCATCCAAAGGCTATTAGAGTGTATGGCATTCCCACTGATTTTAATGAATCTTGAAGCCAGGCAGCAGCCTGAAATTTTCTTTAAATATATATATATTTGCTTATGCAACAGTCCTTTGCTCTCCTACTCCACATACAGAACAGTCTTGTGGTGTAAACTGGCTTTCTGTCCTTGGAGGAACATGGCACATAATCTGTTGTTTTCCTTCTGGAAAGGAAAGAAAGAAAAACATGTTTACAACTCAAGGAGTAAGCTTTCTGTGCTGCTGTTGCAATGAGAGTATATTCTCTCTCCTGCAAGTAATACAATAACTTTTTGCTGTGCTTATTAGGCATCCCTTCTCATACAGCAGGCCATGCTAATGTGTTTTTCTTCTGTCCCTTTTGGTCTGTATGGACATGATGTTGTGTCACATTCAGTCCAAATAGAAGAGTGCTAGTTTGCCCCATCATCACTAATTGCTGATGCGTGGATGTTCAGTCTACAACTCAAGTGCTGTTGACAGAGATGCAGCTGACACAGGTCTGAAATGTTCTGAGTTGTAATGTACTCATTTTTCTAACCATCATTAATCTTGTGAGAGGACTTTTTTTTTTTTTTTTTTTTTTTTTTAATATATATATTTTCCTTCTCTCTGAGAAAGTCTCCTTCTTTCCCCTTCTTCGTCATCCCCAGGAGTGCTTGGTGTGGTTTTCTGGATGTTATCTCAGCACTTGTATCCTGCTATCGTAAGTGCTTTGACATTTCTATGATAGACTATGAGTAGGATTTAAATTGAATTTTAGGGTCACTTAGATTCACGCAGTACCTTTCAAAAACAAAGAGCTCTGGGGAGGGTTCTAAGGGGTATGTTCTAGTGGTGCTGTTTTGCACAGCCTCAGCTGGGCTCAATCTAGATGGCAGTGAAACATTTGATTTCCACAAGGCCAAAATTTCTCTATTTCCATTGATGCAGGCACAAACATCATGAATTTAGTACCAAATATGAAGAAACCAATTCATGTCTAGAGGAAGATTGCTCTGAATGTTTTCCTTCTCTCTTGCCGTCTAAAAAAATGACATTCTTATTTACAGAGGTCCATCAGAGAAACTTGCTGTTTTGGTGTGTTGTTACAATTGCTTAAAATTTTGTGAGCAGGCCTGTCTGCATGATTTTCTAAATTTGTAACAGAATGAGCTACTTTGATTCTGTAGTTTAAACTAAAGGAGCTCTGGAGCTGCTCTAGTTTGGAGCCAAGTATCAATGACCCAGGAGTCAAAACCCTGCCTTTGAACTCCAGAAAGCGCCTTACTGCATCTTGGACTTGCATGTTCCTTGTTTGTATAAGCTTGGGATCCGGAACTACAGGTTTGTGCCTGCTGGCCAGAGCTTACATTTTCTCCCTGTTATGCCCCGTGAATGTGGAAAAGTAGCCAAGCTCAGGCTCAAACCATGAGCCTCTTCTAGACGTGGTATGGAGTCAGTCCCAGAATCAAATTTGTGTGAACAAACTAATCCATTAAATTTATTCTAACCCAGCCCCCAGTTTACTTCTCAGAGGCTTTAGATCTAGTGCTCTGACTCTGTTTTAGATCTCTTAATGAATATCTATCCCCCAAACCCAAAGACTACCTGCTTCTGAAGCCGTTTTCTCTATGTATAGTGTGCAATTCTTGTGTCAACCTACCGCTGCTCATAACTAACACACTGCGACATGTGGCTTCACAGATGTCATTCTTTGCTATTATTATTGCTTACAATTCTTGCTTGCTCCAGCATAAATCAGAACTAGAAGTACTTTGAACTTGTCAGAGTGAATGTAGAAGGCGCAGTCTTGTGATATAATTCTTGTTTTCTTTTCTTTTGTTCATTTGCTTGCTAATCTGATAAAATTCAGTAATTTGCAGTGGCTTTTTATGTCAGTGGTTTGAATTAGCAATGATTTACTGTATTAAATTTGTTTTCACATCTGGCACTCCTAGAGAGTACTGCCTCGTTGTGGCAACTGCAGTGGAATCATGTTCTTGCCTCAAAAATCCAAATTTCTGATTCTCTGGTTCTGCATAAGGATTTCTCTCAGTTGCAAAATATTTTTTTGGATGGAATCTAAGGATATTATGATTGATTTTTACTTAGAGGAGTGTAGGGTGTCAATTAATACATTGCTGTGGGGGAAGTATCCTTTTTATTGAGTCCTGTGAAGTAGGATTTTTTAAGTATGATTGTGATGTTTGCATATTGCATGGATTTTCTTTTTATAGGTGGCTTGCTAGCAGCCATGCAATGCACTTAGCTGTGTACTTTTGTAGCTTTTTATGAGTTGATTACAGTATGGCTTTCAAATTAAGATGAGATTTTAAATAATTTATAATACCTTTTTTGCCTGCATTAATAAAATGCAAAACTAAATCTCTATGCAGATGTTAAATGTGAAGTGCTTCCAGAGCTGTTCCAGGTTTTTCAAAAGCTTTAACCTTTCGGTGTTTTCTTCCCTAAATTAACAGCATGCACAACTTGGATGAGAAATCTTATGACTGCTTTGTAGTAGTAATGATACTTCCCTGTCTTGACCTTACAAGAACTATCTTGATAGATCTGTGAGGTTGTTGTCACTTCTGTCTCTCAGTTAGCTCCTCTGTAGATGTTTCTGCAGCTAGAGACTGCTGTAGTACCAGAGAGGGTTTTTACCTTTAAGCTGTATATTAACCAGAATGCTTCTAATCATGTTATGTAGTGTGCTGGAGCTGCTGTATTGTTCAGTTCCTTCAGGCCATACAGAAAATGGGATGCAGGCATCTGAAACGGGTCTGCCACGCTTACATGCTGCTCTTGGTCCACAAATTCAGTATTTCCTAGAAAATGCTTCTACTTAACCTCACCTAAACAGAGTCGGGATCGTTGTAAGGATGTGGCATGTGTAGCCCAGCACAGGTGGGTATGGCTATTTTTGCAGTCCCTACACAGATCTAATGCTCCAGAAGGGTAGGAATAGGTGAGCTTTGTGATTAGTATTTTCTTTATGTTGGCTTATGCTTAAAAAGTCCAATATGAAGAGTTCTTTGCTAGTTGTATGGTAGCATTTGTGGGATTTTGTGTTGTTTTGCTTTTTGGAGAGCAAGGTGAAGGAAGGGAAAAATGGAGACGTGCTGTTCTTGCTGTACAAGGAAGCTGCATGCCAAACACTAAGCCCCGGGGGGCCATTTTTTTTTCGATCCGGCACCCAAGGTAAATCTCTTGCAATCTTATGCTGGAAATTTGCAAATCCCTGGTTGGGTCAGACCCTTCCTGATTGTTTGCATGCCCTAACTCCACGTGTAAGCTTTCTGCCTGACCTTCAGTGATTTGCCTTGAGGTTGTTGACTGTCCATTATATTAGCATTTCACACTAAAGGTTGAAGGCATATGGAGAAGAGGCCAGGATCCAAGACAGTTGTGTGTCAGTGTACAATCACAGCGATTTTTTTTGTCTTTCTGTCCAAGCTGTCTTCCTCACTTCAGGGAAAGTAAAATCAACCCTCTGCAGTCAGCATACTTGCAGATTGATCATCTCCTACTACCTGTTCTTTTATAAGACAATTGCTACTCAATAGAGAAAACTGAGTTGAATATGATTTGCCTTATTTATCGCTATAAAAACATGAAAAGTGAAGATGAAGATGGAAGAAGAGACTGAAGTAAAATGAGATTATACAGAAACTAAAAAGTCTTTGACAGTGAAATGCATGTGGACATACACTGAAAGGCCCATAATCTTTAGCAGCTGTAGGACCATGTTCTGTAACAGTCTTTCATTAGGAATATGCTTTTGCCAGCAAGATTATTTGTGGTAAAGGATGTGGGTTTTAAATCACACTGAATTTTCACTGGGATGTATACCTTTATATTAGTTGGTAGACCTCGTATGCAGGTGTGAAATGGCCATAGCCATCTTTGTCATTTAAAAAAACTGTTTCTAAAACCTAGAAACTTTAATTAAAAAAAGTTATGCTCTGTCTTTGGAAGAGTGCCATCTTTAAGGGAGCGATATCTTCTTTCCCTTTTCTTGCAACAAAATAAAATGTGGTTTTAGTAGAGCTTTCATGCTTCTGCTTTTTCAGATTAGAGTAGTAGCGCTAATGTATTTCTGCTGATTTCCTAAATCAGCAGGATTCAGAAATCCTAAACAAGTTCAAAAACATGCAGTGCTTGCTGTTGTCCTTTAAGACTTAAAATTCCTGCCATTAGAGTATATTCTAGAACTCGTCTGGACAAGGTACACATGGTTATTGTAACAACTTGCATTAATATGGAACACCTCTTCCAGAAGGAACGAAATGAACTTCACGGTTTCTTTCACTTCTCCAATAAAATAAACCTAATTTTATTCAGAAACTTGCAAGCTATTCAGTTTTCGAAATAAATCTCACAAAAGGTTAGTGCAAGGCTGAAAGAAGAGTATTTTCTGTTTTGGTTGTACAACAAAATGCTTGTACATTTCATTGGAATTTGGTTTTGGCACCAAAACTATGTTTTTACAGGAGATCTTTGGTATAC
The DNA here is from genome assembly GCA_013398735.1 of Nothocercus julius. Classification (NCBI taxonomy): domain Eukaryota; kingdom Metazoa; phylum Chordata; class Aves; order Tinamiformes; family Tinamidae; genus Nothocercus; species Nothocercus julius. Next base: position 5,557,399 of record VZSV01000038.1, on the reverse strand, counting down.
ATGTTATCTAAGACATGTTGCACCAGATGCGGATCCTATTATTATAACAGTGGGGCTGTATTTAATGTTAAAGAGGTTTTATTTATTTATTATTTACCATCAGTACGTTTTTTGGCTCTCATTTGGGGATATTTATTAATTCCCAATGAAAAGGGAAGAATATCCACAATGCTTTTTACTGAAGTATCTTCAGTTTCTCAGAGTTTAGAGAAATGAAGACTGAAGATGACCATTCTTAATTATGCTTCCTTCAAGATTTAATGACATACTAGCTGTGGAAGTGAGTTTGGACAGTAATGTTGTGTTAGCGCTTTCATTTGGCACAAATTTGCTTTGCTCAAGTGTGCTGAGATAACCCAGAACCCAAGGGTTTCTTGTTCATTTTCAACCGTCATAGTTTTTTTTGCCACCAAATAAAGTGTGACAGTTTTGCATAATGAAAGTAAATTTAGCAGAATGGCCTTGTGCTGGTAATGTAATTACTTTTTTGGCATATTCCTTAAACAAAGCCTTCTTTTATATACGAGATACTTTGTTCATGGTAGAGCTTCCTCACAGTATCTGTGTATTCAGCTCTGACTTAGAAAATTTGTTATCTCATTATCAGTAATATTTTTTACCTTTTAACACATTTATAATTAAACATATAACCTCTTTGGTAATAGTCAAACCACATGTATAATTTCACTCTAGTCTGGCATTATATCAACTTCCACGGAAATCTTTTATTCAGATTCTGCCAGTCTGTTGAAGAAAATAAAGATCAGTTGCTTAGTCACAGAATTGAAAATATTAGAGTTTTATTTCCCCTAGTTGCCTACCTAGAAAATCCTAAAAGTAGTAGAGTAGCTAAACAGAGTGGAAAAGCTCTGGATTTTAGTTTAACTGCTGTAGAGCTGAGAATGTAAAAGTGATTTTTTTTTTTTTTTTTTTAATATTTCAATTGCAAATATGTGAATTGAGTAAGTTTGATTGCGACTGCTCATGTATCAATTTTATTAATATCTAGGAGCAGCAGTAATTTATACTTTAAAGCAAAGATGATAGTGCATTATGGAAATGAGTGAAATTTCAATAAAAACTGCTCATATGTGAGAAGCGTTTTAGGATATTCTTGTCTGCAGTGCCAGGGGGTTGGGGGGGGGATCTATTTCAGACTCCTCTTTCTTCCCCCATAAACTAATAGGTACTTGTGGATGGGGTGAAGCAATGTGTGTGCGTGGCACAGAGCCGAACATAGGAATAAAAAGGGAAGGAATAGTGAATATCCAGAAGAAGGAAACCCAGTGACAGTGACAACATTTTTCTTACCGTTGTCAAAGAACAGTCTTTGAGGGATTTCAGTGGGTTTGTATGTAAGCAAGTATCTGAATTCTCCGTTCTAGCATTAAACTAAAGAGGTCTTATTGTACAATATTTAATAAGACCATGTGTATACCTAACTTTATAATGTGGTTTCTCTTTGTCAAGCATAAGGCCTGTTTTAAGTGTTATTACTTTAACACTTTGAGAAGCTTATCTATCATATGAGTGACTGGGAAATGTGCCACTTGTCCCCATTTCCCGTACTTATCCTCTTGACTGCTATAAAATGCAGACAAGCACTATTTGCAGTGCTTGAAAAATATTTCATTTTGTTAGGTCAGGGATGTGGATGTTGAAAGGGTTAAATTAAGTAAATATTTACAATGTGGAGAAGTTTTGCATTTAAAATAGACTGTAAAAAATACTAAGATTCAGAATATTATTTAAGCAATTCCTGATCATGTATTGTAAGTTTAGGCTGTGTTGTTACTGTATGTTAATTTTTTCTATGTACCTTAAAACACTGGCTTTAGGGGATTTGCCATATGAGTAATGTGAGTTTACTGGAAAAAGATATTTGGGGCATCATGCATAAATATTTATAAACTGATGTGATACATCACTTTTGGGATGTAGTACTGTGAAGAAAAACCAAATCCTGAAAAAAAAGAATTCCTTAAAGGTTAAAGAAATATTGACAAACACAGACTTAGAGTTCATATCAGACTATATCTTTAAAATATTACATATACTTATGTATACTTATTATGTGTGTATGTAAAATATACATTATCTGTGTATAATGTATGAAAGTCAAAGCTTCTTTTACTTATGACTCTTTAAGTATACTTGAAATTAAGTTTTCGCTAGCTGACAAAAAAAATACGGGCGCTACACAGGTAAGAAGATTTAGGAGTAAATTTCCTCTTACAATATATGTTCACAAGCAGCTGCGGCTGCTGAATCAAAGGGATGTTTTTCTTTACAGATAGACAACACGGGAGGGGTGTGTATGTATATGTGTGTGTGTACATATATATATAAAAATTGAAGTATTATTTTTGACAGTTTCCAAAAAGATTATGCTGAAGACCTGAGGCAAAAACTTCTAATGCCACTGCTAATTCTAGTTGTTAACTTGATGCTGAAGAATAGGAATAGGATCAATGATGTCTTTGATCTGCCCGTATCTTCAACATCTTGTGTCTCAGCGAACTGTAGCCTTAAAATGGGGCAGAAATCTTTCTAGCATCTATGACAATTGCTTAAAAATAGTTTTATTTCCTTTACCTTTATATTCTGTCCTACTCTTTTCCTGTTTTCCACCATTTCCATTGCTGTGAAAAAAGTTAACTGAGAAAGTTTTGCTTCCTGCCCTGAGTGGAGCTGCCAGTGCATCTCTCCTTTAGTGAAGCACTTCCGTGTATTTTGGAAAGTCAAGCTCCATACTGAAGTGCTTCCCATGGGGAAAAGCTGCAGGGGTAGAACGTGTCACACAGTACAACTGTGAGTTCTGTCTTCAGGCTGCAATGTGGACACACAACCTTGTTAAGCAAGTTCTTGTGCTTGCCAGTGCCTGGTGAGGCATTGGTGTAAGAGCTCGAATGAGAGGATGATGGAGTTTTGTGTCTCCAGCAAAAATTTCAGCACAAGTGTGTGCAGAGCAGAAGAAAATTTTCATAACTATTCCTGACAGTATTTTAGTTATGTTTTAGTTCTGACATAGGTCTTTGGCCATGCAAGTGGGATTAGTGAAGAAGGGAATAGATAGTCCTTTGTTTCTACAGCACCTTTTCCTATAAAAAAATAGTAACTTTATTTTTTGAAATACTTTTTCACAGGCTTTGACTCTTTGGTTGTGTTCTCGTGCCAGAGTAGACCTAAAGAGCTAGGCAGAACATGTGCTTCCTGCATGACCTTTGTTAGCTGAGTGTCTCATTGAGGGATGGGAACTTGTCATCTTCATCTCACTTTCACTTCTATCCCATCTGCTTGTTTCTGTTCAAGTGTTGTTTTGTTGAAAGAGTGAATTCTAAACTTTCCTAACCAAAATGGTGAGGAGGACACCAATGCTTCATTTTTGTTTGTTTTGTTTCAAAAATTGCAACTATGTATTTTGGTGAAGGAAATACTGTAAAAACAAGCAAATGAATCCCCCTATTCCCATTGGAGCAACTGATGTATTGGCTTCTTTGGGAAATTAGAGTGAAAGATAAACTTTTTCACACTATTTGTTGTATTCATTGGAGCATTTAATTGCATGCCATAGGCTTAGCAGTACTGCTGCGAGATAATCAGCTCACATTTTACATAGCCTCATCTGCTTTACACCCATAATGGATGAAGAGACAATAATAGTTGCCTGTTTAGTATAGTGTAGGAACTTCTGACTGTTCTTAATGATTATATATACTGTTGAGAGTTCAGAGCTGCAAGAACTGTTTTGTTACTGAAACTGTAATTTAATGTGGGGATAGATGTTAATGATTGCTCAAATAATTCAAATTATAGAAATTAACACTGATAGATGAGGTTAGCAGCATTCAATAAAACAAAACCAGAAAGGGAAACATTTGACTAGCTCATGACAAAGTTTCTAAATCTGATTTCAATTTAGTCATTTTAATGTATTTTTGAGGGCAACATTGAGGTGTTCCCTCAGTGTAATTTAATAGTACAAGTATAATAAAATAATTCATCTCATAGTGTTCATATTTTACAATTTCTCAAGTTGAGGATGAAAATGCTTTCAATACACGGCACTTCAGAAATAATTCTGCAGAAGGTGATTTTCTTCTGTTATTTGTGGCAGCAAATTCTTTCCATTTAAATGATATACTTATGATTTAGACATGCTTGGGAAAAATATAAGTGCTTTTGATTTATTTTGTGTTTTGTTGTGCTTTGTGTTTTCAGATTTTTGTCTAGTTTTTCACATCCAAGATAGAATATATAATGGGGAGAAAACTGGATCTTTCTGGTTTGACTGATGAGGAAGCAGAGCATGTACTTCAGGTTGTTCAGCGAGACTTCAGCCTCCGTAAGAAAGAAGAAGAAAGACTGAGGTAAGATTAAAAACATGATAAAAAAAAAAAATGATGTCCATATTGGTTTGTAGCAAAGTGATTATCAGGGAAACTGGAGAACATGTTTGTCTCGGCCTGTTCCGACAGCGTAACTCAGTCTGATGTCAAAGACCCACTGTTTAATGTTTAGTAAGTTGCTCTGTAGTTATTTGGGTTGTAACTTGTGTTTGGTAAAGCACAATTAGACACTTGTTCTTGGGGGAAAAATGTCTATGTGGTAAGAAGAGCAGGACAAAACTTTTACAATAATGCCAGAGCTCAGAGCTGTCCGCTGACCAGTAAAGACCAAGCAATCTGAAAGCTGTCTGCCTCCAGCCTTACCAGCCTCAGCCTAAAGGTGGGTGGCATGACTCACATCTTTGGGGATGCCTGATCATGGAGGACCTCAGGGACACCTGGGACCAAGTTCTTCTGGTCCAGACCAATGTGCTTAACACTCTTCTACTCCTGACTGCTGATAACAGCTGCTTCTGCTGGCAAAGAAAGGGGAATAGAGATAACCCAGTTTCTCAAACTTCGTATTGTTCTATGCATTAACTACAACAGCTTCACCGAGGCAATAAATGTCGAACTCCTTCACACAGACCCTGTTATGGCACAGGAATTCCTGTGTTACTGTGTACCAGCTGAAATCACAACACTGGTTCCTTCAGCATCTGTACGTGCATCCTGGGGAGGCTACACAGCAGCTGTCTTGAATATTAACTTTTGTTGACAGAGAATTGTTTCTACATTATATGCTTTTTTTGTTCTTGTAGCTGTTTTAGTGTACCAACCTTGGTCCTTAGAACTTGTTAAGCCTTTCATATACAGTATTTATAATAATAGAATTTCTGTATACTTCTTTGTATCAAAGATATTCATTTATTTCACACCTACACCACTCTTCCATGCATCGCTCTAAGATTGTCCCAATTAATAGCACTTTTTTCTGAAAATCAAGAATTGTTATGTTAGGAGAAATATGCAAGCTAAGAAGACTAAAGGGCTGATATCTGCAATTTCACTTTGCCCTCAGAAGATTAATAGTTTAGAAACATACAGGCAGAAAAGTTTATCTGTGTTCTAAACAAATGTTTTTAAGGTAGAATGAACAAGCATTCCACAGCTAAACATAAGATCCATGTTTTACAGTATTTTGTCTGGTCAAATGTTAATTTGTATTTCCAAAATAAAAGACCTAAGTGTATGGAAGTTCTGTGTTTGCCTGCATAATTCCATATATCTGTTCTTAGTCAAGTATGTGACTTTCATATACTGTAGGTAGAAGTTTAGCTAGTTTTAGTTGATGAAACACTACTGTAGCTCTTTTAAAATTGGGTGTGGGGGGAAAAAAATCAAGACCCTTCTTTGAGTTCTTTTAAAATATTTATGAATAAAACTTGTATATACGCTAATGTTCTCTTTATTGTCCTGTGGTTTTGTCATCCCTTACATAAGAACGAGGTAAATTCTGAAATGAAATGAAATGTAACGTGTAAGAAGCCAAGTTCGTCTTTTTTATTTTTTGCTGCAAAGCTGCCTTGTACATCTCTACATTGAGAATCTTCAGGACAGGTTCTCTAGTTCAAATGTTTCCCCCCAATTTATGTTAGTGTAACCAGACAGACCCATAATTCTCTTGTACTTTTTTTTTTTGTGAAACAATCTGGTAAAAATAATGCATCTATAAGATAATTATATATAATTAGTTATACTTAGAGGTTAGTGTGGTTTATTTGTTATGCCTGGCTGCTTTGTATCTGTGCAGTTTCTTTTTTGTCATGGCTGTCTGCCTGGCATCACATTAATAATATTTACTGTTCTTTGTTGCTTGTTTGCCCATAATCTTTTATTTGATTATGCGTTGGTTCTGTTCTTTGGCAGTAGTGTTATGTTTTTATTTACTCCAATGTTAGTGTAATTATTCAGAGTCACTGTGGCTAAAATTACAACACAGACTTGTTGATAGATGGGCTAGATGAGCCCCGTCATACTGGGCAAACCAGGCAGATCTGGTACAATTACAAAAGGTGCTTCATTTGAGTTGTTAAGCATGCATGCTCAGAACTAGACTGGTGTTTCTTGCATGCTTCACCTCTGCTGCAGAAGCTCTGCAGGCTGCCAGTGATTTATCAGGATGTTAATTTGCTTTCAGAGCAAATTAGTAGGAAATGGTCATTAGTTTGTGTGTTTTTCATGGAGGGAGAGTGTGTGTGTGTGTGTGTGCACGCACAGTATGTTTGTTGTTATTTTTCTTTCTAATTCCAGGCTTCATGCATATGCAAAATGACAGCAATGGGGAAGGCTGAATTGGTTTGGAAGTTGAATTTTAACACTTCACCATGTATAACTTTTTTTTGGTCATATCCCCAACTTGTTTCTTTCTTTTTTAAAGAGACTCTGGAGGAGAGCTTGTAAGGTCTTACAATTATGTTGTTAATTTATGTTTGTGAGAAAGGCCTCCTTAAATCTCTAAGTGTGTACTGCCATGTATTTTTCTACTTACTGCCAGTGTATTTGGCTTTCCAAACTTCAGATGTGGCACTGTGCCTTCTATGTCCCCAGCTGCAGCCAAAATCAATTCTCCCTCTTGTTAGCTTTTTACTGTTACTACTCTAAATATGCTAGTTCATTTGATCGGGTCAGGAATGCTGTGAAGTCAGGATATTTTATTGTTATCGATCATTTTACAGGAGAGGAAAAAAAAAATTACCATGTCATCTTATTGCTTGCAGAAGTTCCTAACCAGTGCTCTCTGTGTGGATGAATTATAGGGTGACTGTGCTAATACTGGCTCGACCATTCAGAACAACTGCAAAGAAAGGAGAAGTCAGAAGACACAGAAAGGCCTGCTGGGTTGTGTAGGGCAGGAACCTTCCAACAGCTACTTTATTTTAGCAGGTTATGGCCTAAAACGATTATTCCCATCTTCCTATAGCCCCTGGCTTATAAGTTGCCATTGCTATATTAGATGAATGCCAAATCAGTTGTTTGTATGGTGATGTGTATGGTAAACCTTAGAAACTTGTATTGGGGAAAAATGGAAAATGTTTGTCAGCAAAAGTTTCAATTTTGTTCCATCACACTTAATCACCTGGAGCAAGGAGAACTTATTGACCTTACTTTTACACATGAATGTGTGGTCAGAATGCTGTGATCACTTAATCTAGCTATGTGGACTCACTGGAACTATATGAGGGAAGCAGTACAAGCCTGAACATCCCCTGTGGCCCCCAGGCAGGACGTGTCACTGTCTTGCCTAATGTGTCTTTGGTAGCTTTTTGGGGAGCGTCAGCTTAGATGTCTTTATGCACTGGCACTTTCAGCTGTGGTAAATAAAAAGTCATCCATGATCAAAAAAACATTTTCCAGGATTGTTTTATTTGCAGGAATGTAAATGAGTGTATGCGCTCCAGCATGGCTTCTGTTACCTGACTGTTCTGGTTATTCTTTTAGCCACAGAATTGGTGAGGTACTGCCTAGTGCTGAAGAGGATGAAACAATTTTTAAAATGAAGATGGTTGTTTTTACCTGCTCTGTGTGCGTGTGTGTGTGTGTTTTCCTGCTGCTTTTGTGTCATAGCTCGCTGGAGCATAGGTTGGCTCACAAAGAGGGTTTTTGAGAAGTACCCTATCATACCTGACAACATCCAGAAATCCATTTGACGCTGCTTCTTGTCATATTACAGTAGGCTTCAGTGTATGCATAAGTATGTGTCATGAATCTTGTGGATGAAATATAAGAGTCCTCACAGCCTCCATTTACTGAAATGTTTGTGAGTCATATCAAACTGGCAAAATGCCAAGTCAGACATTTGTGTAGAGAGCTGCTTGTTGAATCCATTGATTCTATGTACTGGTTCCTGTTCCACCTTTCGATAGCAAGCTTATCAAGCACAAAACCTATCTTTCTTGTGCTCCCCTTTCCCTCCTCAAGCTGAAGCAGTTTTAAAGCTGTTTTCCAGGGGAGAAAGGAATGAGAGGTTGGTCTCCAAAACAGTAGTTGCAGCAGATAAACTTCTCATCAATACTTTGTTTCCTGAAGTGATTTCATCATGTGAGTCTGCCTGTTCTTCACTCTAGTGAAGTGTGGGGAAAGCCCGAAGAGCATTTATCCCCCCTACTCTGATTTTTGAAAAATCCAGGCACAACTCTGGCTTGGGTGCCTGCTCCTTAACTCTGTGAGGAAACCAAAGAGGGAGAGGTAACATCCAGCCTTTCCCTTCACAACCTGTTAGTCCTGAGAGCAAGGCAACACGCTGCTAAGGGGAGCCATCAGCACGTCACGGGCTGCCCTGTCACCTGTGATAAAAGGGCTTGGAGTGCTTCACTGCCTCTCGGAGGGAGCGTGCGCTTTGCTGTTCTGAAGTTAGCCCATCTGCATTCTGCTGCAATGCAAGGCTGGGCTGAGTTGTCATAAGCTTAGTATTTGTTTATGTAAATTTATTTTTGAGTGTAACGAATGATTCGCTAGAATCTTGGCTTCTACTTAGTATGTTATTTTGCTACTTGAGAGACAATGTTCCTCACGTCTTTGTGGAATCTATAAATGTGAGTAACTCTTGCTTTCTTTTATTAGATAAGGGTAAAGTGTATCTAGGGCAGTGTCACTGTGTTTGGAGATAGCATTGACTAACAAAGTTAAGATCAAGGGGTTTTATTAATAGAGCATCACAAATTTTACTGCAAAGAATCAAGGTTGCTTGTCAAAAATAGTGACCTGGATGAATTTTGCATAAAAGCTGGGTAGCTCCAGTGTCAGTAAGGATATGCTTCAAATGCTTTTAGAAGCAGGCATCCCAGGAATCATATAACATGTTAATCATATAATGCGTACCTTCGTTTAGTTGAGAGTGCACATCTCTGATTTGTCCCAAACTCCATACTCTAACCCAAGTGTGAGGTCTGGTACAAAGATGGTGTGTAGGTTCTGCTATTTCAGCATTGCATCCTGCCCTATGTATGAATAGAGGAAGTGTTTGCAGTTGTCTATATGGGAGGACCCAACTTACGCTTTACAAGAGAGAAAATTGGAAAAAGTTTAGCATTGGGAGCAAATAACTTTCATCGTCTTAAGTTGTGGGTTTAGGTCCAGTTTTATTCTACCTAAGGGTAAAAAACAAGAGGCCAAAGATCAGCTTAGGTTCCTCTAAAATGGTTCTGTGCACATTTGTCTTCATCTCTGTCTTTTTCTTGACTTCAGTGGAGCCCACTGTGAGTATACTTTGTTATCCAAATGCCCTATGGCTGCTATACGGAAAGTCTGGTCAGGCCTGCTCAGCAGCAGTCAATTTGCAAGTATGGGACCCCACTTCCATGACTTACATTCTTGAGTTTTGAGCCATATATTTTAGTAGAGGTAAAGCCAAAATTTATACCTAGAACTTTTAAATGTGCATATAAAGACAGCTTTGAATGATGGCAAATACTGATGAAGCAACATGAAAAAACATGAGATCATGTTTATGAAAAAGTGCAAGAAGGAAAAAGCCTACTTTTAGTGAATGTTAGATAAACTTGTGAAGAACAAGTCCCTAGATAGCACCTTCAGTTCTGAATGGCCTGTGAGAGACCCTGCTGAAATAGAGCCCACATTCCCGCAGACCATGCAAGTCTTGCCCAGTGTATGTATTTAATAAAAAGGCAATATGGTTTTGTAGAGACATTATCAAATTTATTGCAAGCTTAAGGTGGCCTTTATCATAGGTTATGACTGTTTGAATTAATACTCCTAGTTTCATTCAGAAGAGAGCATGCTTAGTGATAATGAATAACCATAACGTAAAATCAATATTTAATCTTAGACATCTTCTGTATGAAGATTCTAAGCTGTTAAACATGACTTGCAGGAGTAATCTTCTCCCACCTGAGTAATCCAGCAGGGGAAGGAAGGGAGTTCTTGAGTATGGACTCCTGTCTATGCGATTTAGTTATGCTGGAAATAGTTGCTGAAAACATTAGAAGTCTTCTGTAGAAGAAGTGCTTGAACTTTGAAAAACAAGATACCAATCGTGAAATACATTACTCAGTATTAAATGTGCTATCATTTATTTCATGTTCATGCCTTGTTAGGGGGGAAAGTGCTAATATACAGTTAGTAGAGGAGGCTGTTGGGGAAGCTGTAGGATGTCTGTTAAAGCTTTCTGCAAGGTAAGTAATCAGCTAAGGATTCCATTAGGTACCCAGGTATAGCTGAAATGGGCACTACCTAAGTTTGTGCTTCTACTACCATTGAGGATTTAAGAGGTTCATGTTTACTTTGGGGCGGAAGCATGCATATTGGTGGTTGCTACACAGTAATTTTTTTTTTTTTTAACTGTAATTGAATTTGGGGTAGTATGTTTACCTACTGTTGCCCTTGTTGGCAGTTGATGTACATCTGACTCTGAGGTTAGTGGAAGTGTTTTTTGCTGAACTACATACCAGATTACATGATAAAATGACTTTCTCTATTATACCTATTACAAGTTAGAAGGGGTGACATAATTTATTGTATGTTTGACTGATATCCAGATGCCACAATACCTAAATCTCTTTATGAAGCTATTTTACAACAAGACTAGTGTCTTCAGAAATTGCAGTAGTTTTGCATTGATGCAAAACAGTGTATTAGAGGCACAAGCGTGATACAGCCCTATGGTGTATTAGTTGTCGTTCTTGCTGCTGCTCAGATTATAATTTGGCTAGTAAATATTATTGACAGATATAATATGTAAATGGTGTTCTGACTTCTCTGCGTTTTCTGCATTAAGGGATAGTCTCATAGTTGGGTTTTGTCAGGCGTGTTGGAAGCGAAATAGTTTGGAGACAGAAAGCAAAATTCTCCATTTCTGTCTTAACAAATTTTAGGAAGCAGTTTGAGAAAGAAGCCTGCTTGAGGTGGTAGGGATTTAGAGATGTGTGCTGCAAAAATATTTTGTTGACTAAAACTTGACCAAAAAGAGTATCTCTATCACTCTCAGCTTCTGTGATGCTTTCAGTTAGATTTGCTGATGTGCTGGTGACAAGCCCTACTTACTTTTTCCCTGAGTTTTCATCAGTACATCAAGGTTTTTCATTTCTGCAGTGAACGTAACACTGAGAGGGAGGGACCATTGAATCTAGATACAGGGCCTCATTAACAGCAGGGCAGTTCCTTATCTCTGTAGTGGTTGCATGGACTTTATATCGTTCTTGAACCTTCTGGAGGTGCTTAAGGTACTTCTGTTCTGGAGGTACTTCTGTTTTTTCCTTTTTTTTTTTTTAATGTATAAAAAAAATGCAATATGTGTGTGTTTCTAGTAGGCATTCTGAAAATATAGTTAGTTTTAAAGGATTTGTTGTAGGACTATTTTATTGAGACTTCAGTCATCTGGGAGGTAATTCTGTGGCCATCTTCCATTGCCTTGGTCACATAAAAGAATGAAACTGTCTTTTGAATTGATGCCTGTGCAACTGATGGCAAGATGTCACATGTGACATCTCCTGAAAACCCTATTGAAAAGGATTGTGGATTAAAAGGAAAACGGTCGTACTTGACAGCTGTGCAGTATCTCTTGTTAGATAGAAGGCCATAATCTAAACAATGCTGTCAAAAGTAAGGAAGTCTGTTCCATACTGTAGCATATCGTCTGAAGCTTATATGCCTCATAAACATTGTCTATTGATTTATCAGTATGTTTTTACTTGTAGCTGCATTTAGTGTGTAAGTGGAGAATGTGAGGTGTGTGTTTTATAGCAATTATCTGTATCTGAATATACTAAAACTTTACTGTAGATTGATTAAAAATGACTGAATGCCATATTCCCTTTCATATTTTGCCCTTTCCAATTCTTGAACATTTCGTTATTGCTGACATAGAACAAAAAACTGTCTGCTCACAGGTAGTAATGAATACCTGGGCTTTAAGCCTGTAAGTCTGATAAAAATGATAGCAGATTTAAGTTCAGCAAGGAACACTTGAGCAATTTATATAAATTAGCCCAAGACTGGTGGTTTGTCTGTGTCTCAAAAGGGAAATTATGGTAGCCTGATCGTTGTTTTTCCTTCCATCATGTGTACTTGCATTTCTTTTCCCTTTAGACTTTGATTGCTAGTATTGTGTGTAACTTCATCAGTACACACATATCATGCATTCAATGATCAGTACAAGCACACTGGCAAAGTGTCTCTTCTAGACTGCTGGAGTGGGTGACAGTTGTGGAAGACAGCAGTGAAATAAGAGATTTATAGCAAGTCAAACATATGTTTTTCTTGTAATCTGTTAATGTGGGTTAGATTTTGATCTCTCCAAAGATGCAAACTTGGGATTTCAAAAGCTAGGTTATTTCCAAGTGGCCTAGTTTCAGAGAGGCTGACCAGCAGCTGACCAGTTCCTATTTGTCTTCAACTTTCTTTGATCTAGGAAGCAGTTCCATGCACTGTAGAGCAAAGGCTTTCCTGCCCTTCTGGGTAAGGTAAAAAGATATAGCAGCTCATTTAATCAATTCTAGAACTCAGTTTCATAAAAGAAAGGACAGCAACTTCATCTACTGCAAACAGAAATTCACTTTGTACACTGCTCATGAGTACTCAGTTTTACCTGTCTGACCCTACTTTGGTGCTGCCATTGGTACTTTTTGCAGCAACGTGGGTCACTTCAAAATCATCCATTTGCCTGCTTTCCTGCCGGACACTGTAGCTGAGTTGATGCATCAGAGGCATAGCTTATTTAATCAGTCACTTCTGCTAGGGATGGAAGTTGGAAGTCCTGGGATTCATTAGTTGAGCAGTCTGGCAGGAGACTATTAGCTTGGGAATTCCCATATTGAAGTGTTTTTTCCACTCAGTCAAATCCAGGTCGAGCAACACCTACTTTGATTAAATTAACAAAGAGGATAATGTTGGTAAAGGAGAATATGACTATTTGGTGCCATCCCCTTGGCTAAAAATGGTGTGGGATGTGTGGGTGTGTTTTTTTTTTTTTTTTTATTGCAGGCATTAGTGCTTTTAGCAGTGATGATTTACCCAATGTGTGATTGTAGTGACAGGCAGATACTTTGGAAAAGGCTATCATGCTTTCTTCACTCAGTAAAGTAATCTCCTAATCCTGATGTTTGCTGTTGGCTACAGAAGAGTAACCTCTTTGAAAACTGTCAGAAGGTTTCAGGCATCTCTTTGATGTTTCCACATTTAATTTGTTTATTGCAATACAGTTACCTTTGATTTTGTTTGCTTCAGCATTTTAAATGCTTTGTAATGGTGACTGGGGTTATTTGAGACAACGGAGGTTGAGAAGAAAGATGAGGAGGAAAGAAAAAAAGAGCATTGCAGAAGCCACTGTCATCTAGTGAAACCAGTGGTTCATATTCATTTTATTCTGCACGTTAAATTTCATGATTTGGCTATGGCTTATGAATCTAGATGAAATTCCTTTACAGTATCTAATTTTTCCTTCATTCCCAGACAAATGATTTCACTGCAGGTAACAACAGTTAGAATGGAGGATTTAAAGTTGGGACTTGGCCTCTATTTTTCTGAATAGTTTAAAAACAGCCAGGGAGGTCCTTCCTATTCAAGAGGCTTAGACATTTAGGTTACTGGATTTTGGAATCTGGTCCTACTTTCTGCAGGATGTTTAGGTGCCTAATCTAGTAAAACTGATGAATTAGCTTTTTATAGAGATGCTAATAGGTATCAGTTTTTATGAAGCACTCAAATTTGTTGACAGAAATAGCAAACATTATATATTTTTTGTATGCTGCCAACCTTAAAAAGTAAACACAACTCCTCCACAGATATTTATGACTAAAAATCTCACGTATTATCTGCAATTACATTTCAATGCTGCCATATTATAAGTAAAACGTTACCAGATACCTTATGTTTGAATATATATTAAGCCAGTTTATAGTAAGGAGTTCTTTTTACCCTTTTATTCAAGAAGGCAGAAGAAAAATTTCAGGATATTAAGAGCTTCCCAGACCCCTCTCGCTCTTTTGTTAAATCATTTACTTAAAGGACAGTCAATCTGATGGATTACTGTTAGTGAAGGACCTGGTCTACCCTGAAAACTAGACATTTAACGAAAGGCTCAGTAAATAATATCTTTGGTTCCTTCAGGTATCCTTCAGAATGGCTACTAATGCTCCTTAGCCCTCCACAAAGCAAAAAGTATATAGTAATCTTGAAACACAGGATTGCGAGATGATTTGCCTATCATATTTCACTCATGTAATCATATGTAGATTATTCTCAAAGAGCAGCATGTTGTAATACATTTCATTAATATCATGGAATATTAGGATTTTTGGAGTCTTCGTTTCCCTAGAGTGAGATTTCAGATGAGGCTGTATTCAGGTGCTGGATAGATGTAACTACGCATATGTAGGCTTGCATATCATAAGACTCCTCTCTTCCCTTCCCCCCAACTCCTCCTCATTTTGTTTTTGATGTTTGGTTGCTTGGCAAAGCTCTAAATCCTGCTAAGGGGTTCGTCTTCTTACCTGGGTCATGAGCTGTTATTTTCCCTTACTTGATTTGGTCATACATGATGTGCTTCCTGGAAGAATATTTAAGATTTGTTTTAATAGGTAAGCAAATGTTTAGAAAATTGCCACATCATGCCACAGTTTTGGAGGTTGAGGCAGTAAATATTCTGCTTCTATAGCCATAATAAACCACACAGATTGCTTATTGCAGAACACTTGGGTTATATAATTACTGTCTGTGTGTTATCGACTTCAGTAAAAGCAATGTAATGATTCTTTTTAAACAAAGCCCACAGTTTCACTGATGGTAGATTAATAACAAGGTGATTGCTTTCCTGGCAAGAATCATTCAGGAGGGTATCCGCTTGCCCTAATGTTTTTTGTAAATCCTTGCAGAATTGCACACAAAAAAAAAAAAAAAAAAAAAAAAAAAAAAAAATGCTGGAAAGGGAGCCTAGCACAGTGAAGGCTCTGATAGAGGAGATTCATTGGGTCAACAGTAAAATCAGCAGTCTGCTGTTTTGTGTGGACCAGATCCTGGTTTTCATCACCATTGTGGCAGTCCCTGCTGTTGGTACAGAGCACTGCAGCTGCAGAAAGCTTCTCTTTGTATCTGGTTTTCATTGGGGTACTTCAGCATCCTGCCATTTGCTTGGCTCATGAAGTGCGTGGAGGGGGGGCAAATGAGCGCTAATGTCAAAGAAATGTGTACCTGTGTGTACACATTCCTTTTTCAAGAGTCTTGAAGCTGTCCTGTGTGATGCTCCACCTTGGGGAAGCAAGGGAGGTAATTTAAAAGCCTTTGACCAAGATGCTGCAAGACACAGCACATATGTTTGGCATTAGATGAAGTCCCAAGTTTAATGTTTCTTGGTGATCTCTTATTAGACGAGTTCCCTGTCAACTCTGCAAACTTTGCTGCTACTGCAGAGGTTGAGCTGAATTCTTTTTATTTCATGCCTTACTACCCTTAAAATCTCTGCAGTATTAGTGAGATAGTATCACTTGTCCAGCCTTTTTGTCACCAGTTGCATGATTGTGAGTAATGAGCTTTTTTGAAAGATATCGCACAAAGTAATAAAAGCATCTAAATTTCAGTTTAGCACTGTTGTGTCATCAGAGCTTCTTGGGAATAAGAGCGAGTCTGCAGCTTAAAATAAAAAAATAGAGTTGTTGCAGCTTTAAAATAAAAAAATAGAGTTGTATTTCAGCAGAGTTAATGTTTCTGGAATCATCACATCATGAACCCATGCCTGATGCACTAACACCTCTATAATTAAAACTTTACACATACAGAACCTCTTATTTGAGCTTTTAAAATTATTTTTTCAATATTTTCACTCTTCCTGTATCTGTTAATTAAAATAGGCATTCCATAAGAAATATTCCCTATAATTAAGCTCATAAAGCTTTCTCATATTTAGAGAAAATTTCATTTGAGTTGTATTTTGTACATCCAATTTACAATTTCATGTGAATGTTAATGATTAAATCATGTTTTGAAAAGCAGATTTCAGTTGATTTGAACTATATATGTTCTGGACAATACCAAATTTCTTCTGTTTTAGCTTATTTCCACGAGTGTTGATGGGCTATCTGCTGTTAACTTTGATTCCAGAAAGTGGAGAATTTCTGTTCTGTAGGAGTTTCTTGTGTGATGAAATAAAATATTTTTACCATATGATTTTAATTTAGGCTAAAAAAAGAAAGTTATCCTATATGTGATTTTGTCAAATAGTAAGGGAAGAATGCAAATGTTTTTTCCTTAAACCACTGGGGAGTGTCATCCTTGCCCTTTACACCCCCTTCCCCTCCAATGTAAGGACCTTGTTTCTGCATTCTTCTCTGTCTGCAGTTGAAGGTTTTCTATATTTGTACTTTAGGTATGTGTAATATTTTTATCTCTGATCTGCTGTACCTTTCTGTGTACAGAACAAATTTTCTGCTTTTTGCTTACAAATTACAGCAATGCAGTGTTCATTGGTGTTTGACTTTGGGGCAACTTTTCAGCATCTCTGTATTTGTCCTCTGTAAATATGTGTAAGGTTATTTACATGTCTGGTGTACAGTATTGTAAAACTTTATTGCTTGTCTGGAGAGGGAGAGTTGTGAGGGAAACTTAATGTCTGAAGTCTGTCCTCATTACTAGATGAGTGCGTGAAATTCATCTCTTTACGCAAAGAAATGGTTTGCAGCTCCACGTATGGTAGCTAAAATTCCATTACTAGTCTTGCAAGACATAGACATCCACTTGAATGCACTCTGAATATTGCCATGACTAATTTTCCAACTGGGGGTGGTGGTGGGGGGTCTCACTATCTTCTTTTTAAACCTCCTGTGCCAAAACCCTGTTGCAGAGACAAATCATATCTTGATTCACTCAAACACATCTTTCTGTGTTTCTTGCCAGGTGCTTTGGTAGTGTTTCAGTAACCCTGAACACTAGAGAGATCAAAAGATCATAAAATAACCAGGAAAAGGATTATAAATGGAGATACGGGAGAGCTTTCCTGTTTCCCACTTGTCTCTCCGTAGTGATGGAAGTGAAGAACACTTTTCTAAAGGAGGCCTTTCTTATGTTGGCTGCCAGGTGCTCTCTGACATCATTTCAAAGCTTTCCTTGTCCTTACAGATCAATGGGCCAGCCTCAGTGAATGGAAAGTGTAGGTGGTAGCTTAAACCCATCGGCATTGCTTGTATCCCTTGCTTAGGGAATACCTGTCTTGGGCAGTGAAGCCAGCCAAGACCGCAGTCAGTCGGACCTCACTAGTGCCAGGTGCCACCAGCGTGGCCTCCAGCCGGCTAAGCACAGCACATCTGTGCCCACCGCGCTCCCTGGAGTCCCTAGTGACTGCATTGCTCCTGGCTTACTGCAGATGTGGGGCACTACTTAGTGTGCTACACCACGTGTTCAATGCTCTTGCTGAAAAAAGGGCTGTGAAAGTGAGCACCACTTGCTTTTGTGTAAATGATATTCCTTGTAATTGGATGGAAAGGAGAAGCTAAATCACTCAGTGTTGTCAACCCAGATATTAGAAATACAGCCCACCATCGAGGGAATCAATTCTCAAAGCCCTCTGGTTAAAATGATAAATGCAAAATTCCTTTTATTTGCTTTCTGACAGGCAAGAGTTATTAATCTTCCTTTTTTTCCAGTCAGAGTAGTATTCTGCACTGTATATGTAAAAATTGTTTTGTCTGTTCCCTAGGGTATTCAAAGCTGTATTGTTGGGCATGTTCTTTGAGCAAATAAACCTTTGCTTTCTAGGAGTCTTTCTGTCATCTTTCATAAACACTTGCAGAATATAAAAGTGTAATGTAAGCTTCCCATTTCATATCTGCATTACTTTGTTCTTGAAGAGCTACAAATGTGTCATTGGTTTAAATCTATATTTGATTTAATAAAAGTGAACTTGGCTTTTCTGAATGTACACGGTAAAATCTGGCTTTTTTCTTGCCTTTTTTTTTTTTTTTTAAAGACTTTTATTACTGCAAGCAGTGTATTCAGACCTCCAATTGCTTTAATTAAGATTGATACCTGTAAACCCATTGAACTGGAAGGATAGACCTTTACAGCATATGAGGAAAGCCTTTTAATTTAATACGTATATCTTGAAGTAAAACTATACTGCAGTGATAAATTGGGTCCAATATTAATATTGCCAAGTATATTTTTATGGTGCCCTCTTTGAAACATGAGTCACACATACCTGGCAGGGATAAATGCAGAATCTTTCAGGGCTATTTAATACCTATAAAATCCTGTGGAATAGGTTTAATAGTATGTATAGAACCATGGGTGACAGAGGCCTGACTAGAGGGAGTTTAAAAACATTGTTTTGTTTGGGGAAAATAAGCCTGATTTGAGCAGACAGCCTGCCATTTGCTTTCCCAATCCAGCAACAGTTCCTTTTCCTGTAAAGAGTGCTATGGGAGAGTTTCGTAGCTATTGCAATACATTATTTCACAGGACAAATGCAGCTTTCACACTTTTGAAATGTCTGTAACTGCTCCTATTTCCACGAAACGCTTCTGCTCGGTACTACAGCAACGCTGCCTGCTCTGTCCTCCCTCTCGTCTCCGCGTAGAGCAAAGTTCTTCAGAGAAGTCGTGTTTACCCTCTGTGCCAAACCTTCACCTGTTTGCTTTGCGTACGCGTACTGTCTGCCTCTTCCTCTCTTGTTTGCTGACTCCAAGGACTGCTGCTCCTCTTCCCTGTGCATTGCGGCACTAGCCAAGAAGCAGAAAGGAAGCAGTTGGAGCCCATCCATGAGCTAGGTCTGCTTTTCTTACTATAGCTTAATGGCAGCTCAAATGCAGTCTAAGTCACAACTTGCATCTCATTTTGAAATTGGCTGTTCTATTAGCATTTTTTTTTTTAACCAATTTGAATGTATTTTAAGATTTTTCCTCACTGGAGTGTAACCAGTTCAGAGGAACTGGTCTGCTTTCATGTGTCTTTAATCATACTCTGTAACTGCCAGCTGTGCACATCTCTGCACTGTGCTCTTCCTTGGAGGTCTCCTTGTGAGTTACTAACCCTTTATACAGAATGACACTTTATAAAGAAACTTGAAACTGGACAGGATTGCAATAGATTGCAAAGAAGCTGAGAGCCCCCTCAAGCACCCTGGGAAATAAAACTGGGCCTTTATAACAGAATTACAAGCAGAGCTAAACCTGTATTAGTCCTGAGGAAACCAACATTTCCCAGCTGCGGCACAAAGCAGGTGGAGACCCCTTCTTAGCAAGAGATTAGCTGGGCATGGTGAGCTAGGTTCTAGTTGAAACCTTGCTGGGAACAATTCTTTAGCCTTGTGGATTTGAGTTAGAGCTTTGGCATCCCTTAAGAGGGCTGTGTATGCGGTTTAACAGAACTTTGTCCTTCCACTTGTAGTAGGAGGTATTAATAAAAGCCAGAAGTTTAATCTTGGGAATGTGGACTCTGCACAGTCTTGGGGATTGGACTGCTTTAAGCCTGTAAGCACCCTTCTCAGCAGAGCGTAAGATGACCACTGGTGCTTTCTTGCCTGGTACTGTTTGTACATTGTAATAAAGGACCCAGTGTTTTAACTCCTTTATATATTAAATATATGTCACTAAGCTGTCAACTTTTTTTTAATGAAATCATGTATGAGCAGGTATTCTTTTATTTAATTTGGAGGATGGCAGTATAAGAACACCCAGTAAAAAAGAAATGTTAGAAGGGAGGCTTCTGGCAAAAGCATGTAGTTTGTCAAGCCAGAACTGTTTATTTGAGATAATGGGCCAGGAGAGGCAAGTAAGGTTTCCTGTGTTAGCCTGTCAAAGAGCAAACAAGGCAAATCAGATTAGTGTTGTGCACAAAGCTTTGGTTTTATCGCTCTGGAATGTCCTGTGTATGTTAGCTGCTAGTATCTAGAAGAGTTGAGAAAAAAGCTGGGGTTAATCATGAAAGCTGTGGGTCTTTTCTTTTGTTCATGAATTTGTTTTTTGGTTTACTTCAATGTATCATTCTGCTCTGTTTTGCTATTCTTGTTAGATCCATTTTATTTAGCTGTTATGACTTCTGCATCTCCCATTCAAAAATTTCCTTATTGAAGAATATCTTTCAGTTTTAGTACCTTTGTTTCATTTAGATGCTGACTTACCCATTTACTAAATCTTTAAAATGGTAAATGGAGCAGGTCTTATAAACATATCTTTTTCTGTGCATTACAGCAAAGGAACATTTAAGATGCTGTATCTCTTGTTTTATATTTTATGTATGGATATGTGATCTAAATGAGATTTTTTTTTTTCTCAGACCTATCAAAACTTAGATTGATTGTTCTATTGAACCTGTCCTTTACCATCTATGAATTGTCTTATTCCCTTTTAAAAGGGAAACTGCATATGTATGTGCACATACCCAAGCATCACACAATTTATACTGCTTTTAATATAATTTTATGTTTTGTGTTTTTCACATTGTTTTGGAGGTTTGTAGGTCTATGTGTCAGTAACTACATCTTCAAGTTCACTCCCAGCTGGGTTACAACATATTTTACTCCCAAATATTGATAAAAGTTAGTGCTTTTTAGACTGTCTTATCTTCTGAGTTTGACAACCTCCACCCTAAGCTAATAGCTTTCAAGTACAAGCTTTCAAGTTAATGGGCTTAACTGATGCCTGTAAACCTGAAGCATCCAGATCCTGCTTTCAGAGTAGATATATTACAAGTATCAGGCTGTCTATAAGTATATATGTTCCTTTAAAATCTGCTTGGGACAGCTTCTTTGCAAAGTTGTTGGCTTTGGTGCAAGTACCTCTGTTAAAAATAATTAGAACCTGGTGCTGGAATAGCTTTCACTGAGCAATAGTTAACATTTCCTTCATATCTCCTAAACTAGACTTTGAGCCTTTCATTTTGTCATAATATTTCAGAGGTGCTTTAAAAGGATAACAAAGACTGTCAAAATAATTCTGTAATCTTTCCAGTAAACTGAAGCAAACACTGCAGCAATTCGCAGCGGACAGAGGTGCAGTAATTTTTGATGGGCATGTAACCTTCATAGAGATCCAGTAGCGCTATTATTTCTGTCCCTTTTTTAAGAAAAACTTCAGCCTCATTAGATGAAGGCCATAGGAATAATGAGTCTTTGGTCAGCTGTGTTTATTCAACCTTTTTTTTTTTGCCAAGTTGTTAAGTCCCTTATAAAGATGCAACAACAGCCCTGTTTGTCTCAAAGGGTAGTCCCCATGGTAGTGGCTTTGGGTGCAGCTGCCAGCTACCTTTGCACTGAGTGGGTTTCATTCTGAGTGTTTAATCTTCTTTGCTGTGTCTAAATCCATTTCCAGAGCTCAAGCCAAGCCTACTTGTTTGTGAGATCCCTCGGACCTTTTTTTTTTTTTTTTTTTTGTCTTGTTTTCCAGACGTTTCTGGCTGTGGTGAAGGAATAGCCAGTCTGAGATAGCCTGTTTGAGAGCCCAGTGTCCTGCAGAAACCCTGTTGCCCCTGGCATTTAACTAGTCGGGGTGATGGTGGCATTGCCACTCACAGGGGTAGCTCTGGCAGCAGGGGTGCAGCGTATTGGCTTGCACTCCTTCTTAGGAGTGCTGGTTTGGCAAGATCCCTGATTTTTTGGAGGGGGGCTGGAGAGGGAGGGGTCAAGGGATGATTTTTTCTTTTGTGTGTGTGTGTGTATATATATATATATATAGGTATATATAAGTGAATTGATATTCTTTTGACCAGAAGTATCAGAAAGCAAATATGTTGAGTAAGAATATATGTTCCCTCTCATTTCCTTGCTACCTTCCACCTCTATATCATTTTTCAGGAAGTGGCTGTTCTTTGGGGCTGTCTGAATCTGTTGTGCATTATTCGTAGTGGCCAGATTGGTTTTATTAAAGATAATTCTCTTCAGATAACATAGAAGAAAAAAAAAAAAAAAAAAAAGTTCATATCTTCATGCTCCTGGAGTAATGGTCCCGAGCAAGAGCTCTGATATTGTAGGCTTTCTCCTTGTGTTAGACTATATGTTTTGTTTAGTTTTTTTAAAAAGAAGCTAGAGCCACTTCCATAACAGAAAATGCCTTTTGTCCTTCGTTCTAGATGTTGGAAAACCCCAGGTGGTTAAATGAGGACAGCATGAACTGCATAGCCAGTCTGAGGGTCTAGATTTCTTTCTCAGATACATGTTGGAGATACTTGCTCTGATAATGGCAAGGGCAAGGAGGCAGAAAGATGGAAAAAAAAAAAAAAAGAGAGAAATAAATATTCTTCAGCTAGGAGCTGTTAGAATATTTTAAGCATAAATGGTTTCTAGAGCCTACACAAGGTTGATCACTTTCTGTTATAGGGACTGTGTTGACAGATATTAACATTGTGTTGTCACTAAGGTAATACGAATGTACATGAATCTTTAGACTTCTGGTTGCACAAAAGACTTGACATAGTACTCTAATAGAAACTGGCTGGTTTTGTTTTATAGTGTAGTTTCTCTCATGTTTGCAACATTTCCTGTTATTTGGAAGCTAATGAAATGGGAAGAAATAAATCCCTAGGGTTCAGGTATAAAACTGAATGGAACTACACTAGATGCTATCCACACTGTTTCAGTGCTGTGTCATTACCCTTAGTTCTGAAATCCAGTGGCTGATCAAAGTATAGGCTTAAATGAATATTTCTAAACTAAGGAATACTAGGAACTGATGTCTTGTTGTTTGTATGTATGTATTGCTCTGCTCTGAAGCAGATCAATACCTTCAGAAAGTGGTGTGGAAAATATGGAAAGTTTCATACTAGAAGTGTCTGCTTCAGGAGTCAAATACTCTAAAGGTCAAGAATATGTGCAGAGCACATAAGAAGACAGAGCATTAAGAGCATCTTGATGCCACAGAATGAGTTGATGTAATGAAAAGCTGACTCAATGTTTTAATACAGTCTGCATGAACTTGTGTGTTTTCTGACACTTGTTTAACTGTGCAAATATGACATCCTGTGATTATTTTATTTAATAAAGGTTCTCATTTGTTTTCAATTTGAAATCTATGAATTTCAGTGTTGGAAACAATTTTCTCAATATCATCTTTTCCAAACATGGTGCTCAGTACATGAAGCAAGGGATGCTACTTCTTGCTGCCTCATTAAGAGATAGATTCAGAGAAGTACTAAGTGTCCCTAGCTCTGATTCACTCACTGGGAGCTGAAGGTGCCCAGTGCCTGCCAGACAGATACAGGGTATGATAGTAGTTCTGTGAAGAGATGGATCCCATAAATGCTATTTGTATGTTTAGGACGAGTACAAAACCATGAGTTGCACATAATCTGTGCTTTCAGAAATATTTTTTTCCCACTAAGAACCTTGGGCATTGTAATCAGTAACTGTAGGATTGGTAGAATTATGTGCAGATTAAACCCAACAGCTCCAGCAATCATCTTAAGTCTAAGCAACGTGTTCCATGTTGTTCATATCACATGAAACCTTCCACTAGGTCTGTTGTGGGGCTGCTCCAAAAGCCTTGCAGACTGAATGCCTCATGCCATTCTTCAGACCTTCTTAACAGAGCACAAACGTACTGGATAATTAATTTCCTTTCTTTGGCTGGAGTCTTGAAGTGGATTGTTGGAATTTTCACAGAATCACAGAGTGGTTAAGGTTGGAAGGGACCTCTAGAGATCATCTAGTCCAACACCCCTGCACACGCAGGGTCACCTAAAGCACGTGGCACAGGGTGGCATCCAGGAGGCTCCAGAGAAGGAGCCTGCACAGCCTCTCTGGCAGCCTGTGCCAGGGCCCTGTCACCCTCACAGGAAAGAAGCTCTTCCTCACATGGAGATGGAATTTCCTGTGTTTCAGTTTCTACCCATTACTCCTTGTCCTATCACTGGCCACCACTGAGACGGGTTTGGCCCCATCTTCTTTACATTCTCCCCTCAGGTATTTGTACATATTGATCAGATCCCTTCTTAACTTCTTAATCTTCTCCAGGCTAATTGGATGATGAGTGCATCGTTTGAGGGTGCAAAATGGTGAAGGTGCATTGTGAAAGAACCTTTGTTTATTGTTCATTTGTCAATTATTTGTTTCAATATTTTTATCAAATAAAAGGTTGTTAATTGGCATTTTAAAATGGAATAAAGCATGATATTTGAAATTGTGCACTTTAGTTAGTTTTATTCAGAGGCAGTTTAATGTGAAAACTGATGCATTGGAATTACTAAGCTGTTATATTCCATTTTTGCTTACACTACATTTGTCCAGTTGACCTTTGCTCACTCAGAAAACCTTCTGGTCCTTGCCCTTAAGTTTTTAATGGCTATTGTATTCTCTATTTTGTAGTAGGTAGCAACTGTTTCATGGTACTTCCATATTCCATTGTTATTACCTCACTAATTAACCTTGCCAGAGTTTATTAACCACTCTGATTCATATTTAATATCCAAACATAGTAAGAAAGTGGAGAATTGCTGCCTCATTGCTGCTGAAAGCAATTGAGAAACTTACTTGAATGCATTTTAATTGGAGTGAAGTTCTCCAGAACTCCCCAAATTTGTGTATATTGGGTCAGGCGCTAAAGAGTGTGTATTGGTGTGAACTACAGGTCCCCATTTAATAAGACTGCTGAAGTTTGATCACTTTGTATGCAAGCTAGAGTACAGATTCATTCTGAAAAAAGATGAACTGCAGTGGCACTTCCTTGCTCAACTGATGTTTCTTATAGACTTTGTGCATGTCCCATTTATTTCTAAGACCAAAGTTCACTTTTGTATATGTTAGCTACTAAATGGTTTAAGCTGGTGGTCCCGTTTCTTACAGATCGCGAAGAATTTCATGATGACCTTTTGGTCAATTGCAGTTTGCCTGTGGCTACAGGAGTCCCTGTCTCCTGTGGGTTTCTGTTTCTTTCCCTTGTTTGGAAGAGGGGAATATTGCTCAATGCCAGTTTGACAGGAACTAGTAGGTTTGTTAGGAATGACCAGCGCTGTGCTTCTCCGGAAAGGGACTTGCACAGACAACATGAAGCATCTTTTTGTGAGTGGACAGTAAGGCTGTTTTTTCAGGAGTGACAATCTGGGGAAAGTCTCTGAGGAAAGATGTTTCTTCACATACTAAGCAATCTCATGAGTTGCATTAATGACAGGGTAAAAAGATATGACAGATCTCAATTTGCCCTTTCTTTTATTGAGAGTTTCAAAGAAAAATGTGCTTGGAGGTAGAGGGAAGCAAGGGCTAGGAGGCTAGGATGGAACAGGCTTCAGTACTTGTTAAGTATTCCTTAATGACAGTCTCCAAAGGGTTTTATGTTTTAAGTTTTCATATACAAAGACAAGAAGGCAGCCTCTTTCTTGAAGAGCCTTTAGTAATAAAATAATAGCCTTCAGAAGACAAGGGGAAACCAAATCTCAAAAAGGACCTGGAGTATTAGGCCCTTTTAATGTTAGGGCCTTCCTGTTTAAGCAATTACTTGGAGAGTAGCTCTGTTGCAGGCTGAGAGGTTCTGCTGTGCTTTTGATTCAGGTGAATGATTGATGCTTTTGGATTGCACATCTAAGGACAGACCTGGCAAAACTCTTGCCATTGGCTCCTCATGCACTGATATCCTACATACTGTTACAGGATGATTAAATCAAGAGGCATCTCTAGGTATAACACACACTGAACTTGCAGTGTGCTGATGGCTGAGGTAGTGTTCCCTAAGGTTGTCTTTCTTAGCTAGTAGGAGTAGTACATCCATGTTACCCTGCTTTTGTTTTTCTCTGTGCTTTTTGAAATCATTACAAAAAAAATCAATAAAGCAGAACAGACAGTTCCTGCAACTGCCTTTTTTTTTTTTTTTTCCACTTGCTTTTCAGAATGTAATGCCCTTCACATAAAAGCAGGATTGTTGTTTCTGTCCATTCCTGATCACTTCCAGTGTGATATAATCTTTGGCACATGACACTACAATCCTTTGCACAGCACCCAGTTGTGAAAAATGTTCACATGATTCAAAGAATTACTTTAAGTAGTTTTGAGATCTAGCTACTTTTTTTGCTAGTAATTACACTCTATTTTTACTACTTTTAAAGAAGAGAATTTTAAAAGACGTTTCAGTGATACCCTGTGCTTACTCTAACATTGCCAAGCAGTCTCTACTGGCTTTCTTTCATTTATTGGACATTTATTGAGGTTCTGGGGCAAAGCTGCTAGTCTTGGAGAAGGCTGTAGGAGCAGGAATAAAAAGAGTGCAAGTTTTGATGCAAATAAATAGAGCTTATGAAGACTTGATAAAATGGAAAAAAAAAAAAGTAATATGTATATGGTTCCACACCTTCAATAAGTAAATAAAAATGTAGTGTAGTGAACAGTCTTATAGTTCCTACCAAATTAAAATAAAAGCTCTACTAAACATATGTTTGGCCTATTTATTTGTTAGTTATTTAGCCCATAATAATTCTCAGTTTTCCAGCAACTTACTATTTTTTTCTGAGTTTTCGAGGGACTGACCAAACTTAGTTCTGGATGTAGTAAAACACAGCATAAAATGTTTTTGAAAAAATATTGGTGCTTGTCATTTTCAACAGTCTGAAACACTTTAAGCCATATGAAATTCTAGAATTGTTGGATTGTATAAGCAAAGAATTATGTTTAAGTTGCATCGAGAAGCAAGACCCTGCATGTTTTATCTTTGCAATTATCATCATCTGCAAAGTGATTTTCTGATTTTTTTTTTAAACTATGTCTTATGTGTTACTGAGTTGAAACTGAATAACAATGTTTGCTGAATAGAAAAGGGCTTTTCCTGTTTGCATAGCAATTTCAGTAAAAGAGATGGTGCTACACTGCTATAACTCCCTTGAGTTACATTTTGTCTTGTTAGTCCAATTTTTAAGTTAGAAAAAAAATGATTTTAATTATTTTTTAAAGGGAACAATTAAAAAGATTAAATCTTTGGAGGCAGGATGAAGAATATTGAAAGGCAGAGATTCAAGGAAATGTGTCCCACCAGTTAAAAAATTGAAAAGACTAAAACAGGGTTTTAAAAAGCAGAATGAAAGATCTATTACAAATAAAAAGACAACCTTCAACAATTGAAAATCATGTCTACTAAAGAAGAAGAGAAAAGGCATTTTAAATGTAAGCCACAGTAACAAGGGCCAAAAAAGATTTTCAAGACCATATTTCTAAGTGCATAATAGCTAATAATAAAACCACTCCGGAATACATGATAAGAAAGAAACAAGTCTGCCAGGGAGTTGGCAAAGCTGATAATTAGGATAAAGAAGAGGCATTCCTGGAGGGTAAAGTGATTGCAGGACAGCTAAATTACATATTTTTCATCAGAGTGTATGTCTGAAGAAATGAAAAGAATTTCTTTCACTTAATAAGTTTGCAATATTTTGTCAGTTTTTCATTATGGAGAATGACTCCTGCAAGTCTAAAGCAAATATAAAGACTTCTGAGGGACCTTGTCTTTTAGTAATTAAATGCAGATGAAATTAAATATTGTTAAGTTCTAAGTAACGTATGTGATGAAGAGGAAAAAAAGTTAGTCTTTAAATTAATGACTGTCTGTAAGTTAGGTGTTGCCAAAAAAGAAGGACTTAATGTATTAGAAATTGCTTCAGTACTTGGTGGTCAAAAATCTAAAAAGTTATTGAGATGGAAAAGGGATAGAGAACAAAACAGAGAACATGATTTGTACTAATGTATAAATATGTACCTCAGCCACTTCCCAGTATTTCTATAATGCTACATGTACCAATTTTTAAAATATAACAGTAGTAACTGAACAGGAAAGGGGAGAATTTTGATCAAAGGTATTGAATAGCTTTTGTTTGGGGAGACTAAATGGATTAACAATCTTCATCTTAGAAAAGAAACAACTGTGATGGAGACATTTCAAAGTTCAGTGTGTCTTACATATATACATAATTATTTGTATCTCCTGAGTGGTATAAAGAATGTAAATATCGGATTCGATGTTTGCCATTTTGAATTAGCGTTGTAGTGCAAGTACACTGTTAAATAGCAGGAAACACATTGTTTAAGAAGAGCAAGTGAAAAAACAAAGTATACTCTTCTTCATACATTACATAATCAAACTGTTTTAGTAGTGTAGCTAAGACTGTCTAAAGAAAAAAAAAAAAAACAGGGTTCCTAGGAAGAGAGGATGACCTTTATTAGACCAAGAGATCAAGTTAGTAAAAACTAGTCTGAAAGAGGTGCTTTGTGCTCATATAAATCTTTCACTTCTGATGCTGCAATGGCTGCTCTAATACCCCAATTGTGGAAGTTACCATGGTTTAAATAAGCAAATTGTGAAATTGAATATGTAAAGTCTGAAAATACAAATCTTGAAAATGAACAGGAGGAGCAACTGGAGACTAGAACCACTGGTGGTTGCTGAAGGCTGTGCTCAGTCTGCTGACCATGGCTGAAGAGCAACCAACTAGTCACCAGGGTCTGGGAGGATTTACCATCGTAAATGTCAGTCTACATCTGTCCTGTTTCCTTTCTCTATCTAAGCATCTGGTGTCAGCTGCTCTTAGCAATAAGATCCTGGACTTAAGAAACCATTGTGGCCTTTTCTCCGTTCTTGTATTTTCATGTGAGAATGGGCCATCTTCATAATAAATTAATTAATAGTAAATTTAAATAATATAATTGAAGATAATAGACTTACGTAAGTTATTCGTAGCTCAGTAGTTTAGCTAAGAGAAAAACACTTATTTGCATGCAGGTTTGTTTCCATACCTGGTTCTTTTAGAGATGCCTTACACTCAGTTACAGTATGGACACTATATTGTTTGTGTAAAAAGCCAACTCTTTTTTCATGGGGTTTTGAAATCTTTTTGCAAACAGTTGTGTCAGAAGTGTATTTCAATATAATATTACTTTCACAAACTTTACCTTTCAAGTTTTGCAAAGATTTAAATTGATTAGCCCTTCTTCTGGGTATATGGCCTAGTTCTTGAGGAAATCTGCATATTCTTAAGATATGTAATTGTAAAGCTTTCTTACAGTTTTGCACAGTTGTACCAAACTAGTAGATCCATATTTATGTCAAGCTGTAATCAGGTAAAAACTCGGATGGCCTTTGATTTGTTTGCATGTTTTCTTCAGAAAGAGCTGTAGTGTAGTCTGTAGTCTAGACTTTCTCTGATACTGTTTTGTTATCCACGCAGCATGACTTACCCCAGTATATTTCCAAATGGTGATTTTAGTTTTGAATGTTGCAGATGATATTTGCTGAAACATTATTAGATGAATTATTTGAGCTAAACTGGGGAGCTAAGTAAGAGCAGGAAATTGAAAGAGAGCCTTGTTGATATGCGTCTTTGAAAATACCACAAGAGTGTTTTGGAGGAGAATTAAAGGAAACAGTGATAAGTAGGGAGGGGTGGGTGGATGTGAATCACTTCACCCTTGTTCCAACCTTTATATCGGATATAAAAACATATTACTGTGTCAGACAGCAGGAGGATCTGCACTCGGTAACCTATGTCAGCATGTCACAGTTCAACATTTAGTAAGACTGAGCTGTTTTGTATTTATTTTTATTCTACTGTTCCCAAGACCTTTAATACATGCCTTGTAGTCTTTTAAACAGTCTGATAATGGTAAAACTCTGCATTGATAACTTTTTTAGATAAATGAACATAGCACTGGTATTTTTGAGAACAATTAAAATAGTCTAGTTTAAAGAACCCCTAATTTTGAACAAACAAATTCCTGGCTTTCCAAAGAATATTTATGAAGTGTGAATCCTTTTCAAAAAGAACGCAAATGTCTCGTTTCAACTTAGTTCTGCATACTTATTTCCTAAAAGAGAAACAAGACTATTTCTGTACCCAGCATAAGTCCCTTTAGCCTACTGTTTTAATGTCCTGCCGAATTCCAATTGCATCAATTTTTCCTCTATTGCTCCCTGTATGTATAGGATTGTGCTAGCTGGTTTTGGTATTTGTTCACCTTCTAGACAAACTGGTAATGTTTTCAGTTTTCCTTTAATATTTGTCCTTAATGTTTTGACTTTTTGACCTGTGATTGTATGTGCCTTTCCTTGTTTTGAATTGAACTGTTCTTCTGCCTTACAAGAAAAACTTTAACTTGTGAAATGTTGTGCCTAAGCATTTCCTTCCTCCAATTGTAGCTCACCTTGCTGAGAAGTAACACAAATCTCTGCTAGGAAGTTATTTGACCCTTTCGCTAACTCACAGATTGTCATAATTATCAATATTTCTCAGGTTGAAAATTGACAGTACCAGTAGTTCTGTCAGTAATCTTACAGTTTGAGAGAAGCAAGCTGTGGCATTGAGCACATTTTTTGTATTACCTCCTTTACCCACAAAGTGTGACCCACCTTTTTAATGTTGTGCAGCAGTTGTGCAGGAGAACACAACTGCTGCCCCGGGAGGGCTGAGAAGAAAGGGACAGAGGATAGTATTGAAGCAGCGGTTTGGTGTGGAGCCACTCTGCGAAGAGAGAAAATAGTTGGTGATCTTGTCGTGTAGAATCCATCTCCCCAGTTGAACTGGGTGGGCATAAAGGGAACAAATATGTCCTCCATCACCCTTCAGAAGGAGACAGCCCATCTGTGAGGGGGGTCCTGGCATGCTGAGCTACTGCAGACCTGCAGTGTCCTCATTTTTCCTACCTCGCCACATACAGCCACACATTGCTTTAGTTGCAAACATCTTTTACTCTTAATAATGGAAAGCGTTTATATGCTATTTTGGGGTTAGAAGATCAGTAATGCTTTTATATCGCAGCATTCAGATACTGTTTCATGTTCCTAGTACGTCGACAGCCTGTGACACTCTTCAGAGAGGATGGTCGGTGGATATATAAGGATATTTAAGACCAAAATGGATGGTATCATTGTTAAATTAATGACTGAATTGTGAAACAGGCTTACTGCAGCTCATGTTTTCAATTGAGATATAGTCTATTTAGTGTGGAGATGTATTTGTTCTTTGTTTTCATTTCACCGTGTGTGATTTGCAGGCCAAGTGAACAGTGAGGCTGTTTAAAAAATTACTCAAAGCCACAGCAGTCATCAAGAACTCTCTTTCAGCACGTGGAGACAGGATTTGAGTTATGTTAACAAGCGTGATCTTAGTTGAGGCTTTCTCCCCATGCCCCACCATTAGTTACGCCTGTTTCTTTAGTAATTAGTGCTTTCAGGATGTCAGTGTTATGTGTGTGCCTTACATGTTGAACAGTGTGGATCACGTTGTGTAGGCTTTTTTACAGGGATGTGCCCGTGTGGATGCCAGTGAGTTGTGTAGCATGAGAATAAGATGCCTTTTAAGCAATGAGGGAATTTTTCTTACTAAGAAAAAAGGCATTAGCAGCTAAAAATGGTACTGATGGAGGAAAAGGATGACTGTTCAGGGAGAGCCTAGCAGGACTCTGTGTGGGGGCATCTGAAAGCTAAGCCTGCTTTCTCCCTTTTCAAGAGAAGTCGGTGCTTGTGCCTTCACACAGCTGCCTCGAGCAGTACCAAGGGATGTGGGGACCCTTGGCTAGAAAGGGCCTGAGCGGAGGTCCTGGGCCAAGCGGAGGCCTGCTGCTCCTATGGGCAGCCGGAGACACAGTTGGAGCTCCTTTGTGCAACAGAAAACTCCAGGTTTTGTTTGTTATCCTTTCCCTTTTGGGACTATTGCATCTCAAATAAGTACTCCCAAAGCATCTTTAGTGTCACTTTATGTGAACAGCTAATATATCTGTTGTTGTTCTCACAAAGGTGAGATGACAAATAGCACTGTTGTGATAGCACAGCTGAGGGGAAAGACCCTTCCTGAAAAGACTGGATGGCAAAATACTGTAGGAGGGAGGGGGTCAAAGAAGAAAGGGATGTACCTGACATCAGTTAACTAGCAACATGTTATGAATTACCCCTGATTAGGATTTTGTTGTTTCTCCTCCCTATCTTTGTGTGCACCCTGGGGACTTGCTCTTGGTTGAGCTCTCAGCTATGCTGTATCTGGAGAGCACTGGAAGGGCTGTGGTAGACACACTGGGGCTGGAAGTCCTCTTCATTATCAGTCAGCAAAACTGTGCTTAGCTGAGGCACTCTCATGCTGACTCTGTAGGCTCTATTGATTTTTTTTTCAAAAATAAACTTTCAGTTGTTATCCTGTGTACTTGAAATCAGCACACTATATTTAAACATGGAAATTATAAATAGAATGAGTATGTTGAAAGGTGTGGTTAACTCCACAAATAATGGAGTTGCTTTGCCCTCTTCTAAAAGAGAAGAAATAAAGTGCACTTAATGCTTGGCTCAAATCTTAGTTTAAAAAGACATTGTCAGCCCTAGAACAAGATATTTTACTTTCTGTCAGACTTTAACAGTGTCTCAGGTTTAGGATTTTTTTTTTTTTAATTTAGACCTGATTGATGAAATCTGATAGTGGTTTTGTTGTTTTTTTGTCTTTGTTTTGTTTCTGTTTGTTTTTGTTTTTTAGCTGGACTTTTGTAATTCTTTGAAATTGTCATGTTCCTCAGAGTGTTAGATGTTGGTAAAAGTCTGACAGTATGGGAAAGGTTTCTTCCTATCTCCCTACCTTAAGAAACAAGAAAATGCCTAGCACATTTACCGTTTTTTTCATCTTTAGCAATTTGTCCATCAGACTACTGCCAATCTGTGGTTTTCAGAGCTGGCAATTGTGGAGAGTTCTCCAGATGTGTGTCATTCCCTTCCGTCCCTCCATTACTGTGGATAACTTGGAATTTCTGATTTTCATTTTACGCTGGAGTCAAAACAGTTTTGTCTTTTCTTTCCCAGCTGTAGTATAAGTTTGCACATGTGTAAGACAACTGCATCCATTAGCATGTTTTCCTGAGCTGTTGTGTGAATTTTAATACTCCTAAATTGAGTTTACCATTTTACTGGCCATTTTACTTTGTTTTTATGCAAGGAATTGTAATGATTTTGCCGGTAATGCCATTCGGTATGCATTCTTCAGACTTCAGAGACCTTACCTTGGGGACTAGGTTGCATTATGTTGTATTGAATTTAAATGGAACAAATAGTATCCAAAAGGGCAGGCTGTTTAGTACTATTTTATAGCTGTGCCAGGTTTGGTTGTTAAACAAGTCAGAGTACTGAGACCTCCATCTACTTGGTCACACAATAAGCAATCACAGATGGGAGGAAAAAAAACAGAAAAACCTATGTAACCCTTTGTTTAAAGAAGGAAAAAAAATACAATTAACATCTTTTGTGATACTGATGTTTCATTATTCCATATAATGAAAATTACTGTGTTTTGTTACTATGGACATTAACTGATAGTTTTTGGATGAAAGGATAAAAAATCGCCATGAAGGGGTAGGGTGACTGTTGCTGTTTGGAGAACAGTCTCACTCCCTTAAACCCAAAGAGAGGAACTCACAGAGAAAGAATGGGCAGAGAGAGCAGGCTGCCCATTGCTGCAGGTGATTCAGCGTTAAAAGGCAAGTGCATAGCAGGGAGGCTCGTTAGCCTCTGCTTGCAAGTTTGTATTGCCAGTGAATTGCTTAACACACTGATTTTTAACAGGGTTTTTCTGAATTGGTAACTTGCAGCGGTATTGCAAGGAGGAAACCATCTTTGTTAGATAGCTGAAACTTCCTTAAACAGAAGCCCAAAAGATGGGGGAGTATGGTGGGGGATGAGAAATCCCCAGCTGTAGGATTTAGCTGGTTCTTGGTAATTATGAACCCTTTCCCTTACCCTTCAAATTGGGAGGTTAAAAAACAAAAAGCTTGTGACAGTCTTTTGCTGTGTTTCTGATAGATGCTCTCTGACAAAGTTGGCATTTGCTACAAAATCTCTGAGGATATATAATGAATTTAGCTCTGGTAAGCTGCATTTCGCAAGCAAATCTCTTAGCTTCTGTGGTGACTTTTATAAATTTACCTATATTTCCAGTATAGCGCCTCATGAGTCAGCTGGTTTAGTTGTGATGTACTGGTCTAGATGCCTGTGCCAGTCTGGCTTTCCATTCCCCCGCTGGGCCAGTTTAGTTGGCCCATCAATGCATGGAGTCCCTAGTGCGAGAGCATTTGGAGAATTAGGTAGCGGTATGATAGCTGGGATAGAGAGTTAGCTATGGCTGTTGGCAGATGGCATGAATTAGAGCAGCCTAAATTTCAGAAATGGAAGGAAATTGCAAAAAGAGGAACAAGCACAGCAAGGGATGTATTCCTGAATGTATTTTAAACCTGTTTGTTTCATGCATGACTTGAAATAGGTAGGAATATTTTCACGGCAGAAAATACATCATGAGTAGTAGACGACATAATTAAAAACCACTTTCGGATAAGTATTTTCTTGTAAACTGAATTAGTTCTGCTGCATACAAAGTGCTGTTTACAAAAAAAGCATGATGTTTCCACAGTAATTGTGGAAATTCATTAGTGTCAGTTTTGAAGAGTGGTTATTAAAATTTGCTTGGCAGATTCTCTGCTGGCTTCCATTTGTTTAAAGCTTCAGAGGAAACATTTCTTCCAGATTTACAATACCAAATTAATTTTTTGATATTTGATGAATGCAGATTGCTAGTTTTCTGCCATGTCCAGCTATTTTACAGGGTTCTTAGAAAAATCTAAGCTTCCATTTTTATTTCTTATTGCTTCCCTAGCTGATGTCAGTGCAAATTGCCGATGACAAAAACAAGGAGGAGGGATTGTTTTGTTTTAAACTCTGTCGTACATGCTATCACAAACATTTCTTGAAGGTTGCAGTTTCTTACTGCGTTCAGGGTCTGGTCAGGCTGGGGTATCCGGTTGATGTTTGTTTGTCAGCATTTCAGTCTGAAAAAAAGGCCCCATTGCTTTTGGCACTGAATCCTTTTTTTGTGTGTACACGTACAGGCGATAGGCTTTTCATTATGTGTCGTGAAAAATGTTTGTTATCTACAGTTAATGTTTTATGCTGGAATGACTTAAATATATATTTGAATTCCTTTTTTTCTTGAACCTACTGTAATTGCCATCTACTGAAATTGTAGAAATTGTTGCTTCAAGTTTGCTAACATGAATTATTCTTTTGATAATCTTTTTATAGAGGTCTTTAATGTTGCTTTTCCCCCTTGGGATGAATGCTTCTTGAAAAGAAACAGGATAAGGCCATAAAAGTATGCAGAATTAAGAACTAAGGAAGAAACAGCCTACATGTTTATTACTTTGGATCCAGGCGTTATTCTGCATGGAAAGTGAGCTCCTTTGAGCTGTATGGTGCCTTAAATCTTTTTGACCATTGCGCTAGGAGAGGAGTGCATGCATGTCTAGATAAGCTGCTTTATACTACGAACACCATGTGCCACTTTAAGCAGTGATGACCCTTCTCTGCCTTGCTGACACGTGAAGGGAAATGCAGTCGGGAGAGCAGAACAGCCCAATACTGCCCACTGTAACAGAAGGGCAAGGTGAGTGTGTTTTGAGACTGACTGCCCTGCTTCCTCCGTCCATTTATTCCAGCTCTGGGCAGGAGCAGTGTTGGCGGAGCTGGCGCTGGGCTGGCTGTGTGCCCGCTGCCTGGCCTGCCCCCCTACCCAGCCAGCTGCACAAGAGCTCCGCTTTCCCTTCTGCTTAAACAAAACTAATGCCCTCTCAGAGGGGGTCTGATTCTTGAGGATTAGCAAGCAGACACAGTGTGATGCTTGGGAAGGAATCATCATCGACTCTGCAGGTGAAAAGTTACTGGTCCTCTTATGAATGTTCTCTTGATTTTGCTGAAATAAAATATTTTTCCAAATTCTAAAATCTATTAAGAATAGGGACACAAGTTGTAGTATTTTGCACATTGAAATGTAATGTATATACGCATAACTTACACTATGTCATGGTGTGTGTCCTTTGGGTTTTTTTTAGAACTAGAAATCATGATACTCTTAATTACTTCTGTAGACATCTCAAGGAAGGGTTTAATGAACTTGTATTATAAAATAATAGGATATGTATGACTTTCATAAAACATTCTGAGGTTCTAATGAAATAAAAGAGTAACTTAAGTGTAGTTTTATCTCATGTGATTATTCTTAGGTTATGTTTAGCTAACAAGCTGCCATTAATTTTTAATTTCAAAAAGTAATTTATGCTAAATTTTTGTGCGTGGTCCAGATGGCTCTGTAGGACTTCAAAATGGAAATAAAAGATTCCATGTCCTCAGTCCATACTTTCCATAGCAGACATATAAATGTTCTTGTAATTGCTCTGCTTTTGGTAACATCTATAGGCAGTAACCTTTATTGCAATATTAGTAGAGTTGTTGTAAGTGGAGCTTGCAATCCAGTCTTAATAAATAAATAAAATAAAATTCCTGGGTTTTCAAGCTTCTAAATAGATGCTGTCAGTAGATGCCACACAGTCATGTTAAATGGCTGTGTGAAGTTGCACTCCAGAAAAATGACATGAAACACCAAAATTAAAAGAGAACATACTGGTGTAATACTACATGCAGAGTGGTAGGAAAGAAGGACAGTAACATGTATACCTATACAAATGTATGTCATGTTCACAAAGGTTTTGGGAATTTAATTACATAAAACATCTTCTAATGAGGAACACTGATTAAAATTAATTGCAGAAAATATAAGTTTAAAAAGTAGATTTGTAACTTTTTTAAGGATGAACCTAGTGACAAAGAATTAAATTGCTAGTAATTAAGCTGTACAGCGATTTGAAAAGCTCACTTTAATTGAGCAATATAGTACTTTGTATTAATTAGTAAAATACGTGAGGCATATTTCCTCTGTAGTCTTTCAAGCTGAAGAACAGGGCATGCGATGCATACATGATCGGTTAACCTTAAGGTGAGAGCAAGAGAGATCACAAGAATATTAATGACAGGAGCAGAAAAACTGAAAGATACAATGAGTGCATCTTGTGGCATTGACTGTATAGGCTGCTCTTTTTTGTTTTTGTTTTTATTTTGTTTCCCCCGGCATTGCTCTCTACGTTAGCTTGCCTGTGTTTGAAGAAATAAATTACTTTAAGGCATTGGTGACAGGATATGAAGTGTTTCACCTTGAGATCACAAGTTCAAATTCAGATGTAATTGCCAATGACGAAGTAGCTGCCCTCTGCTCAGTGGCCTGTCTTGATGAGAGATGCTTGTCCTAGCCTGGAGCTCTGTGGAAATGCATCCGTGCAGCTAACACTGGGAGTGATGAGGCTTGCCAGAGCCTGAGAATTGAATGGACATCTGGACATGTAATTATTCTCTGACTCCTACAGGATAAGTAACTTGCTTTGCCAGTGTGTGGTGAACAGTCAAACCCAATTATGTTGGCTCTGAACACTTTCTTTGCCCTTTTTCTGAAGCCGAGATATAATACGAAACAAGCATGCACAGATCTCAGAGTTGTTAATATGAAGTCCACAATACATTAAGAATGCAGAGAAATACAAGAATTAGAACTTAAATAACAGATCTACAGGGCTACTCTATTTATTGACTGATTTTTTTCACAATTAAACTACTTTCCCTTTACAGTAGAATTCAGAGCTAGAGAAAATTTTTACTTTCCTTGAAATCTTAACTCAAAAGAAGTCAGGAACAGCTGCCTTATCTGAGTTTTCTTTTCCTAGGTGCCTTTTTTTTTTTTTCCCCCCCCAGTTCTGGTTCCATCTTTTCTGGGGCATTCTGCAAGAACTATTTGATAATGTTCTGTATGCTTTATCATAGGATTTCTGTCTTTTTATTGGTAATGCAGTGATCTAACTCTCTTCTAGACCACTTTCCTTTTTGGCCCAAACTTCAGCCCACCTCCCTGCCAAATGCTGAATTAGTGCTCCTTGCTAGCCCTGCCTCCTGTGTTCCCTCTCTTCTTGATTGCAGGAGATTCACTCATCTGTCGCTGGTGCTTCCTCGTAGGTCCTTGTGTCTAGGCTCTCTCTTTATATATAGCAAAAAATATCGACATGTGATGTCAGCTGGTTGAGTTGCCACACATGGTCTTTCTGGCCTTCCAAACTGCAGCCCATGCCATAATCATTGCATACGCTGATTTCATCTGCCCCGTCCTGATGCCTCTTGTCTCACATACTTCAGGCTTTCAGCTGCTTGTGGGGCTTATCGCTTGCTTCACTGATTTCCGTTCTTCAAGTTCACCCAAGTTTCTTGTCCTTCATTTTCAAAGTCTCCAGTAATAGCTGCCCTTACTTAACTAACATGGTTAACTAAGATTGATTCCCATGTGACTCTGCCAGGTAGGCTAGACATCATTTCTTACATCTTATCTATTTTGTAGCAAGTGTAGCAAGTTCCTTTCCTCCCAGAGCAGCCTGGCCTGCTGCTCTGAATCGGAGACTCGGCGTGTTTTGATTCTCTTTTGCTCCTAAAAGGGAAATCGGCTTTTTTTTTTGTTTTGTTTTTGTGTTTCCCGCTGGTCATCTCCAAGTCAAATCTGATGTGTTTCCTTTGACTCATCATATTTATTTTTCTTCATATGATTTCATATGATTTCTGGGGAGAATGTGGGAAGCAGTTGGAAGGTTTTACTTCCAAGAGGGAATGGGAACAGCTACAATTTGGCCAGTTCAGAGGTACACTGAGAGCCAGAGTCCTTATCAGAAAGGAAAGTTTTCCTGTGGTTTCCTATTTGACTTCTGTCCGCACACTGGCTATGTGACTCCCAAGATTAGACAGTAATTTTGTTTCCTGCCATAGCATGGATCCACGACACGATCTCTTCTGTATTTGCCCTGTGGCATGCCTGCTCTGTCTTCAACCTTTTCTGGAAAAGGTCTGTAGGTTTGGAGTGTTACATGTAGCTTGTCATGTGTCCTATGGGTATATTTTTGACTTCCAGACTATATATCTATTTCATGTTTGCCTATCATTTGGTCACTCTGACACTTATGTTCCTACAGAACATTATTATCTCATTGCAATATTGTCAATGCAATAGTCTTACTATTTTTTTTTTTACATTCTTACTGTTAATGTTAAAGTTCTAATGTTAAATAATTGAATTGAATTTAAAAAATCCTTTTTCCTGTTTTCTTTAAGCAGTAGTTACCAGTATATACTTGTATTGCAAGTATGTATGCAAAAATCTTGGAGAGAAGAATAGTGTCTTTCTAGCCCTTCATCAATACAGGTGGTCAGTATTTTATTTTCACTTTCCAAAGGTCCACAGCAGCTTACAGCCCTCTTGTTTTATGTTTCCTACAGCGGAGAAATAGAAATGAGACTCATTTAACGTTCTGATGATTCCAACCCCAAAAATAAACCAGTGTGGAGAAATTTGTCTTATACAAGAATGCAGGAATCGGTACCTTTTTTGGATGATTAAGTGGTTCACAGATTTGTATTGAAAATGGAAATAGGAGATGAGGACAAGAATTACCAGAAATTAAGAGTATGGAAGCTGGCTTCACTTGTATCATCATGTTTTTAACACTCTAACAGCAATGGTTAGAAATTGTATGGGGGTTAATTTATTAAGGTAAAGGCCTGTGAGAATAAAGCATTTCAAGTGAATTCTGTTTTTTAAAAACTGCTTATTGTGCACAAAAGCAATAGCTTCCTAATGGATATACTTTGGTCCCTGGTATTTTCAAGGGAGGCTTTGCATTGATCACTACAGAATAATGCAAGTGAGGAAGATGAAATAGCAGAGATTTATTACTGTATTATGCTGAATTTTTATTATTTGATTCATTGGAGTTGTCCAGACTATTTTTAAGTGTGCCCATCTCCCAAGGCAAATCTTCTGCTCCATCTCAGTTAAATGCTGCTAATTAAGTATCAGTGTTTCATTAAATTGACTAGGTTATTTATCTGAAGGCATTTGATGTCTGCAGATTGCAAGACAAAATAAACCAAAATGAAGCAAAATACAAATTTCTAAATACAGCTATTCCAGTGAAGACTAAAGACTAGTCTGACAATTTTAATTCACCTCTAATTTAGCTTTTTAGTATATAATGATATAGTTTAGATTTTGTTTCCTTACACCTATAACTTTTTCTATAATACTTCATATATCTGTATTGATGTAGCAATAGATTTAATTCTGTAAAGAGAAGAGTGAATGGGTAGTAAAAATACATCTAAACAAACACGATTTTTCCTTCATTTGCA
Source organism: Nothocercus julius (assembly GCA_013398735.1). Lineage (NCBI taxonomy): Eukaryota > Metazoa > Chordata > Aves > Tinamiformes > Tinamidae > Nothocercus > Nothocercus julius. The sequence goes on along the minus strand of VZSV01000038.1, from coordinate 5,517,045 downwards.
AACACATGATTATTAATTAAACTGAAATGAACATTTTAGAGCCATTAACCTGGTGAAAGAAGTTTTAGTAATGAGTTCAGTCATCCTAGAAGTCATACATGTTTAGATATCTGGAGATATTTTAATGAGTCCAGAGAACTTTACTTTTGAAATACTCCAAGTTAGACTGTTTAGGAGTATTGATTAATATACATATGAAGCAGAGCTACAGTACCTTGTACCACCTAGGAATATTGAATGCAAGTATCTAAAATGAAATAAAAATGCATTTACTTCTATGGCATGCATTTTAAAAGGGAAGGAAATCTGACAGCCAGCATAAGGGAGACTGCGTTCCTATTAGTTTGCACTTTCTCTGCATTCTCAGTGATTAGAAGTGTAAATAATAAACTTTTTGTTGCCATTTCAAATTAGTAGTCTTTTTTCAAATGTAAATGTGACTTTTATTTATCACTATTTGGCTTTACTTAATTTTTGTGAAGGACGTGAGCAACTGCAAGGCTTGGCTTTTCTGTTCACAGAGACAACAAATTGGATATAACTTACCAGTCATTTCTAGTTAGTCTCAGTTTGGAACACTGCCTGTAGTAGTAAGATGGTTTATTTATCCTGTCTGCTAAATCTTTGTCCTCACAGTCACGGAGCTTGGATACTGAAGTGCTAATTCTTAAGTCAGGTGAAGATTTTAATTAGGTACTTATATTTGAAAGCTAGAGAAGAAAATCACAGCGGTGCAGATGTCAGCACGTGGCCGATAACGCTATTAGGGAAAGACTCTTCAGATATCTTAAATCTGTGAGTGTTGTTTGATTCTTTCCTTGGCTGTGGAAAGACAAGATCAGGGAGGGAACAATTATTCTGCACGTCCATCTCCTCCCAGGAAAATGATATATTTTAAGGATATACTTGGAAAAAAAAATGTGATGAGATGTGTTTGGATGTGTGATTTGATTCTGAAATGCCATCTATTCTAAGTAACAAACCTGTTATTTATCAAGGAATAAACATGTTTATTTTACTTCACAATACATTTTGTATTTCACAATACATCTGGCACTTTTTAGAAAGTACTTAAAAGCATCTGACTGTTCAAAGCCTAAGGGAGAAAAGAGGTAAAAGCCACCTCAGTTTATTTAGACAGATTTATTCCATGTGCTATATGAAGTATATAACATAAAAATTAGTTTGCTCTTGTTTTAGTAAAGTTAGTTTGCTCTTGTTTTAGTAAAATCTTGCTTAAATTGTGCTTTTTTTCTGGCAGATGCAGTGTTATATACTACATGAGCCTGGCTGATTAGGTTGAATCTTGGTGTTGATTAATTGAGCTTAAATAGGGCATTGCGAAATAGTGAAACTGTTGCCACAATTTTTTCTGGTGGTCGGCAGCAGAGCTGCCCACCTCTGGAGCGTGTGCTTTGTCATCAGTTTACAGCATCTCTAGGGGCTGTATTAGTGATCGAGTGACCACATTGATCTAACTTAAGATTTGACCCTCCAAAACAGTGATTAGCATTTGGTGTCTCCTCACCTTAATGGTACCTCTGAAAAAAATAATGTGAAACAACCGAGCTCAGATTACCTAGGCTAGGTAGTCTTCAAATGCCCAGATTGGTGTGAAGGATGGTGCTAAACAACAATGAGGCACCACAGATCTTTTTGTACAGACCATATAATAGTAAAAAAGATGCTTTTACATACACTATAGACTGACTTAAATTCTATGTTTTATCAAATTTTAGCTGTCAATCTGCACTTGCACTTAAATCTTAACTTGCACTTAAACATAAAATATTTAAGTCATTTAAAAATCAGATTTGCTCACAATGAGCTGAGTGCATCCTTCCCTTAGTTATTTGTGCTTTCTTTGTTTCTTGTAAAATCTAGGGGTTTGGAGTATAGATGGGGTTAATCTTCCCACAATGCATGCAGCTTTCAGAACTGTTTTACTGGAGTTGGAATTTGGAATATGGAATTTACTGGAATATGGAATTTTAGGATGCTGATGCCAGCCTGCTCAGCCTGCCACCACATTGGCTTCTTTCACGACGCTGGAAGCCAAAAGCATAAACTTGCATCTTCTTCCAACCTAACTGTGTTGCCCACCATCTTCATTTGTGGATTAAGGATTGAAAGGGATTGATCAAATGCCAATTTCACAAATTCTGCCAACTACTACAAACCTCCTACAGAGGCAGCTTTCTTTTCAAGCTGCGTTTGTCTCCTGACCTGAATTAGAGAGCATTATATAAAGTATTCCACTATGAAAAGTTTTGAAGACCCACACAATTTTCTTTCTAGTCCGTTTAAGTCAGGTTTACAGAATAAAGTTCTGTCTCTGTGGAATTTCCAGGTGTTTGGTTCTTGAATGGATCCGACATATTTTGTAATTCAGATTGCCGGCCAATAAGTATTTAGAAATGGCCCTGGAACAGACAATTTCTTGCTATACCACTCTCCTAATGTCATTCTAAATTATCACAATTATGACTGGGAACACGCAGAGACAGCAAACATGGATCATTTCGTTTCTTCAGTATTTATTCGGTAATATTTTAGTTAATTAAAATTTAGGAAAAGTTAGCTTGCCTGCGAGTGCAGTTTTTGCCTGTATGATTTAATTAATAGTTAATTATATCAGGATCCCTACATAATAATGTTACACAACCCCATTTGCATCCAAATGTCTTTCTACAACTGATGTTTTTGCACTGGTAGCCTCAGGAAATAAGAGTGATTTGTGGTATTTTCAGTAGCCTGCCCTTTCTGCCAGGCTCAGAAGCCTGTTCTCCCACTCTTGCTGAAGGTGATGGGTGTATTGCCAGAGACTGCTGTGGGTTCAAACAAAACAATTTGAATCCAAATTTATTGTACCAGGTCACTCTTCAGATATGTGAAGATCCAAGTTCACCAGTGCTGTTCTAGCACCTATTCCTGCATTATGCTGCATTATGCTTTATTTTCTTATTTTCTAATAAAGCTTTGTGTTCTTTGATATTTATCAAGATTTTCTGTGCACCTCTTCAGCTTTAGTACGAAATGTTTAACTACAGCAGCATCTGAGTACTTCAGATTTTAGTCTGTCACCTCTTACCCATCTCTGAGTCCATGTCATATCCAAGGCTCCTGGCGGTCAGCAGATAAGTGACCCATCAGATGTCACCCAGGAGCTTTCTGGAGGGCAGGCTGCCTCCTGAGGCCACTGCTTAGCCCCAGGCACCCGACTGACCTTTCTCTGTCTTCATTGCTTTGAAACTTCCATTGTCCAGAGGATTGTGTTTCCCATGGGGAGTGTGGCACAGAGTGCCAGAGAGGCACCTGAGAGCCACATTATGCTAATAATGCTTTGCTTTGGTCTTCAAAAGTGCTAGTGTTAATAAATTCCTGCAGCAACTGGGTGAAGCAGGCCAGAAAGTATTTTTTCCACCACTTTAAATGTGTGTTTTTGTGTACACAGCAATTACAGTACAGATGACTTACAGAAGTAGCCACCGTTTTGCCTTTATTTTAGATCTATTTTTATATAGAACTTTCTTTTCAAGGTCCTGAACAGCAGTTTCTATGAAGTTGTGCATATTCTGGATCTCAGACTTCCAGTGTATCTAACTCTGTGTCCATATTAATGAAAGTATCAAAAATAATCCTTCTTTAGAAACCTGGCACATTACAGATATACAAAGAGAAGCGACACAGTCAAGTTTAGAATGGAAGAATTGTGCCTATCCATTAGGAAATAAAAGCTAACTTTCCTTTGGGTTTTTGGCCCATAATGCTTTTGCCTTTTTTTTTTTTCTTATGTAAATATGTTAATCCAACTCCTCTCATAGTAGAATAATTGGTATTTTGAAAACCGGTGCTTAACATTTTAATTTATTTTGAATTTGTTTGTGAGATATGAAACATAGAGAAGTATAGTGTTATAAGGATTATTAAAGCTTAAAGAATTCCAAAATTGCCTCTTTTTACAACCCATGCCTGTTTTAACTTTGCAGATCTCTGCTTTCTTTATCTAAGCTGCAATTAGTTGCTTCAGATGTTTTTTTTTTTGAGTTGGGAAAGTTTGGCATTGTATGGGTCATGCAGCAGGGAAATGTCTTCCCCTTTCTGCCTTCTGCCCCCTTCCCACCCACCAATACCATCCTATTTAAAGAAGAAGAAGAAGAAAAAACAGGAAATACTCTATCGGTCATTGTTTTGAGGAAAAAAAAAAAAAAGTGTTTGCAAACCTTGATGCCAAAATAGGTCCAGCAGTATTCTTCAGCATTTTTGTGTCCTTCCTTTCTTTTTTTTTTTGACCCTTCTTTCTAATATAGAATTGCAATGTGCAAAGACCCAAGTTATATTGAGCATTTACATTAATAATTTAGGGATCAATTTAAGTTTATTGTTTTCTAACTCCAGCAACATGGTTTGATCATAATTTTGCCCCATAACTATGTAAAACAATTATGGTGCCCTTTAGGTTTTGCTCTAAATGGTATTGAACTTGAGCAGTACTGAGCATTCTTACTGAAGTGGAGCAGGAGGGAAGGAAAGTCATTTTGATATTACTAGGAAATTAAGTATTTTCAGGGATTTACCTTAAGTCTGAGATCAATAATTGCAGTGCTAATAAAAAGCAAATTTATCACTCCATATTTTCTGTATAGCAACTTTTCTCTAAAAGGCCTTGGGAATACATACATCAGTGAAGTGCATGGATACCATCAGCTCCACTTAGAGAAAAAAATAATGAAATGTATGTCTGCACTGAATACAGGGTGGCTACACTGATTTGAATAAAGGGTAGTGAATATTTCTTTACTACCTTTCCATATGCCCTAATATATAGATCTTTTCAGTGGTGATAGTGTCTCTCATTTCTTCTCTCTTTATCACCAATATGTGACAGAAGTCAAAGAATGTGAACTGGCAAATTAATAAAGCAAAGGCCAGAGGAGCTGCCATCTCCAAAAGAGAAGGCATGGAGAGATTTTGCTTTTGTCATGGGTATAAAGAGAAGCAAAAAGGAAGAGCTTTTGTTCATTATAATTGGAAATGTCTCACACTGAAGTACTGTGGTAAGCTTTGAGATAGTTGAGGCATGTTATTGGCAACACCTCTGTCCTCCCCAGTGATTTTTCCTGTGAGCTATGAGGTATACCACAAAGTTAGCAGGGTGTGTGTTTGGTAAGGCTGACTGATGCTACCATCCTATCTCTGCACAGTCCAGAGCAGCTCTTAAATGCTTGAGAAGCATACTTGTAGTTTGATGAAGTCTGGATCATTTGAGCATGCATGCACATCCCTGTGTACATATGTGCATATATTATATAGATATTTTTTTCAGGTGGGACTTACTGGAGGCATCATGCTATTTGGGACCCTGCAGCTGGTGGCTGAATAGTCTTGTTTTGCTGTAGAAGAGACAGAATGGCATCCTGAGCTTAAACTTCTTCAAGGATGCCATGGTCACTGATATTGAGGAATTAAACCCTGTGATTTGTCAACAGACAGAGCTGATACCCTCTCAAGTATTTAATATAAATGCTGTAAATTTTCAGTTCTCCTGAAGTGATTTCTTTGAGGTTGTGTCTATCTTGTGAAGCTGTGAGTATTTCACTCTTACGCTTAGAAAATTGCTGACTGCTGTGAGAATGTCACGACCTCCTTGATTTCTTGCTGCTTCCTGCCTTTTCCTGGAGTTTCAGCATGTGCTAATGCTGGTCTCACACAGTTTCCATAATGGAGCCCAAAACAAATATTGGAGAGAGTTTCAAAAAAAAAAAGCCCCTTCTATTTTCTGGTTTATTTTTCAGCTAGCACATACAGGGAGAGATACCAAAAGCGTAAGAATAGGTCTTGAATCTTGTAGATGCCTCCAAGCTGGAAATGACACAAAAGAAGATGCAGTGTACACTATTTTAGCTGAAATTCTTGCCTTTTTTTTTTTTTTTTTTGTGCATCTCCACATGATTTAGGGCTACATAGGGCATGTTGCAAGTGTGGAATCATCTTGGAACTTCACATATCACTTTTCTCCCTCCCAAGTTTGGAAACCACTTCCAAGAGAGTAGAAAGAGTAGCTGCTCTTTATTCCTGGGTCCACAGCACACTTGGAGCTATCTAGAATGAATGTGCATAATTCTGATTCTACATAATGGTAGGCAACCAGCAGATAAGTAATCATAAGATCAAAGAGACTTGGAAAGCAGCAGAAAAGCAGGTGTTTCTTCATTAGATTTAAAGATAAGGGCATAGGCAGAAATAAACAAACTCTTTTCATTAAGGAAAAAATAACTCAGACCACAAGATCCCAACTGCTTGCCAAATCCTGCTGGGATTTAAAGTGCTTGCAAGATTTGTGCTCTGTGCACCTATTAATTTCATTCATAATGCACTTTTCTTGGGAAAGTTAATCTTTGTGAGAAGGGGACAGTGTGACCCAGAAATGGGGCAGTTTTGGTCTTGGGAAAGTTAAAAGAACATTGTGGCCTCTGTTACCAAATGGTTGTGTGAGTCTTTGGCAAGTTAATTCTCCTCTTTGTTCCTTGGTGTTTTGCCTATCTAGACAGGGCAGGCAGGACAAGTTACTGGCACATTTGCTGTTTCTTACTGTATATTTGTATAGTGCCTAGCACAGCATGCCCCTAATCTTTAGGCTTCACCGACAGAGATAACGCATGCTCGAAGTTATACAAAACACCCTGTATCCTCAAATTCCTCATGAAAAGCAATACCAGACTGTATTTTTTCCGAGTTAGCCCAGAGGATATCTGTATCAATCACCAGAGTCTGGTACTCTAAATTTTAATAAGGTATTTTTTTCAATGAAGTTACTCATTGCTATTAGCTCACTCCAAGCCCTCAGAAGTGTCTCTCTGTGTCACTGGTTACACTGGATTAAGAAACTTGTGTCAGGGCTGGAACAGGGTCTTAAATGTACTGTCTGCTCTGCTTTTTTATGAAGTATGAGGCACTGTGAAAGGACTTAAAGCTACAGGTTAGTTTTCTGCAGAAGTACTTTAAGATTATCGAGTACGGCTTTGATTTGAAAGTGGAACTGCACCCTACGCTGGATAGGACTAGGGCTGAGGAAACAAGGCAGGAGCTGCAGTTGAGGAGTTATCAATCTAATTAAAAAAAAAATGAAGAATAGATTCATAATGTTGGGCAAGGGTTTAAAATGAGCAAAATGTGTGTGATTTAATAATAGGTATGAATATTGGATGTGATAGTAGGCAATTTCAAGATTTTTTTTTCTGGGCAACTAAAAGACAGACATAGCTTTATGTAAAACAATCCACAAAATATAAAAATTATTAAATTTTAAATTCAAAACTTGGAACATTTCACTGTTGCTCCCACCGTAACTAGGTGTTATGGTGGCTAATCGTATAGCTAGGCAAATGGTGTAAAGAATGTGCAATATGTGCAATTTTTTATAAGCAGCGATTCTCTCAGGTAAATGTATATTTCACTTGTGTGTTTTTCATGTTTTGTTGATTACGCAGGAGACTAAAATTGTAGTCAGGAAATTTTTAAAAATGCATATTCTGTGCCTAATAGGCCAGCACTGTTAAATGATTTGGTATCCATAGCTTTTATCTGAGTTCAAAATGTTCAGTACTTTCTAAACAATTGCATATTTGGGATTTTTTTGTTGTAGGAAGGAAATACAACTTATTGCAAATGGGGAAATGCAAATGCAGTTCTCTGGCTTCATTCTTCTGTCGTTGACTTCATTCTTGTGTTATCTAGAACCTGTACATTATCTTGTCTCCCCTTTCAAGGGGAGTCATATTACCTTTGGTAGATGTTTAGGGAACATTCAAATCGACATATGCCAAATTGAACTGATGTTATGTTAATATAGGAAAATAGGTTCAGATTATATATGCACAGAAATCCTGACCTTATTCATATGAAATCTCTTCTTATGCATCTTCCTTGATGCTTGTATGGGCAAAATGTGTTATATCCTCCATGCCAGTTCTCTCTCCAGAATTACTAGAAGGATGGCAACATAAAGCAATGTTTTCATTGCAGATTGTATTATGTGAACAAAACAAAAAAGGTAGGATCTAATCATAACCTAAAGTATATAGGAACGTATTATTGAATATAATGAATGTAAATATAATGAATATAATGGAAATTTCCATACTGACTCAATGATCTGTTCCTGCACTACCAGTCAGCAAAGGTGAATAGGTCAATATCACATATGTAAAAGTTTAAACTATTTTCTATAAAAGGAATGGAAGATTTCCAGGAGGAATCAACGCTGCTTCATAAGTATGTGTCACTGAATGATATTCCATGTTGACTTGGGAGGAAGTAGGGTTTATGTGTCTGTACATGTGTGCAAAAGGATGAAAACCATGTTGTTACGTGATACAGCAAAACATCACCACAACAGTACTTTGGAGTGCAGAGAACTAATTCTAAGCATGTCAATACAGGATCAGCCTTTCCATGTTACAAGCAAGCAGTAAAGCAAGAAGCAAACACACTGTGGCTAAACACAAAGGAAAAAAAAATCAGGAAAATCAAAAAGTCACTGTTTGTCTATATATTACTGAATACTGCCACTTTGCTTCAATCCAGAAGAATTCAAGTAGGTTTCCTTATTTTAAGATTGGTTCTGGCAGTGTATGAATTTGCCTCTAAAGTAATTTTAGGTTCTTCCTTCCTTCTGACATATTACCTCAGGACTAAGGGAGGAATTTTGATAGGATATGACCGTGAATGGTCATGAAGGGGTGTCCACCACCTTAGTAGAGTACGATTAGTTACATGTCACTACGGTACTGGAGATCCTGACCAACATTTCATCTTCATCCTCATGATGGCCCGGATGAGGTAGAAAAATTCTCCTTTCCCCATTTTCATAGATGGAGACTGAAAAACAGGAAAGGAAAGGTGATGCAGCCCAAGTTTGGCCCAAGCATATTCAGAAAAAAACTGTTGAAGATGACTGTGCAGACATTTCAATATGTTCTTAGTTCCCAGGCAAGAGAAGGTCTCAAAGTGCAGATCTGGAAGGGGCAGGTGTCAGGGAAAACCTAGCCAGGGTGCCCTGTAGGAGCCAGCTTACGTGTTCAACACAACACAGAGGCTTGGCATCTCCGTGGAGGGCTGGTTTGAACGTTTCGTTCAGAAGTTAGATTCTCAAGCAAAGTGGGTTACGCTGCTGAGGGAGAGCTTTGTGCTGGAGGAAGAAAGGGAAACTTGGGCAGTAACAAGGCTTGACACTGTTTTAGTTATGTCCTTCAGCCCTGCCCCGGTAGACCTCCTTTTTAGTTTTTGTCTGGTATGAGTTGCTAAACTGATTGCTGCTGTAGTTGATGCTGGAGAAAATTTTATACCATCCTGAATAAGTAATAAATACATTGTACTTGTCTAAGCAACGTTCTAGTACATGAATATGGGGGATTTCTAGAAAAAGCTTACCTCTTTCTTATGGTCAAATAAATTTCTGCTCTTGTATATTTTCATAAATGTAGGTGAAACTGGGTAGGTTTTCTTCTGGACTCACTCTCTATTTGATTATATAAATAAAATCACTTTAAAAGACCTTTGATGCAAGCAATAGCTAAAGTTTCATTTCTCTAAAAGATTTATATTCTTCCCCAGCTGCTGCTGGTTTTCTGCTGATTTAAATGGAAACAACAAACTCTGTTTTTGTGCATGTTGGCTCATTGTGCGTGTTGGCTCAAAATAGCCAGAGAACAAGTGTCAGAGGATATATTTATTAAAAGAAGATGCTTTTGTTAAAAGTAGAATTTTTGAGGAAAAGAGATGATATTATATGTGTATACTTGTGAGATAATAAAGGAACACTCTTAAACTCTATCTGGGAGATGATTAATGCAAGTTCTAAGGTTTATTTCTATATGTTACATGTAAAGAATGGTATTTCTTGAAAATATATTGCTTTTTTGGAGGGGAGCTGGGGAGGAGGGAGATATGTTATCCTCAAAGTGATTTTTGTTGTTTAGGTGAGATTTTTCTCTCTTCTTATCTGTGCAGTCAGAAATGAAAGAAGTTTGACACTCATGAGATACTTTACATAATAGAATTTGAGAGATTCTACTGCAGTTGCTGTTATACAGGAATAAATAGAAAGCACAATCTGTAGCACAATCAGTCCCCAATTACTTGTTGCTTAGGTAATCAACCCCTGAACCAGTTTACACTGCAAAAAGGTGCAGCTGTTCAGAACCCGTGTATTTGAGTTCATGGAGCTTTGTGTTTGGTATTCAGGTGACCAGATTTCTCAACTTAAACATTGTGAGGCCATTCAGCACAGGACTTTTAAGAGTTGCCAAAGCAATGTAATTTCAAAAGCGATTTTATATACTGATGTGTCTAGATATTATGCATAATGTGTGCATTTTTGTGTGTTTATGTGTGTGTGTTGCTACAGCCCACAATGTTTTTTAAAGACAATGAAAAATGTCTGTGTGCGTATCAAACAAAGACATGCTTTTGGTTCCTGTGATTATTTAATACATATTGTGTCTTTATGTCTTTAGTGGGTTTGCGGAACTGAGGCTTAGATGCTGGAGCTAATACATGTATTTCTAGGATATGGGAACTAATACTGGGTTGCTTTAAAACAAACAAAATACAAATCTCAAATTCTACTATTATTTAAGAAATAATATTTTACTCTGCTGTGATATTCTATTGTATTAATTTTTTGTTTTGTTGAGGTGGGGGAGAGACTCCATCTCATGGAAAAATGCAGTTAATTACTCTGTTTTCTCTCCGTTCTTTTGGGCAGAAAAGTTGGTGTCCACATGGTATTGTCTGTCCTTTTCATAAAGTAGAACTGTCTATACTGTGTAATGCTGGTTGTTTTCACCATAAAACAGAGGATTGCTGTGAATGGATCTTGTGGATTTTGGCACATTTTTTCACTGGGAGTCAGTCTCGAAAGATGCACTTCATGTAGCTATCTCTAACTGTGGAAAAACATGAATCATACAATTCTGAAGTCAAATATGAATTTGAATGTTTTAATAACTTGCATTAAGGTTTTCCTTTCAGTTTTCTCATGAGGTCATGCTTTTTCCCTAGCTTTTCTCTTCATTCAAGATGGCTAAAACTTCATATGTACTGTTGCGTGCTTTGAATATACTATGCTAATGTATGTTATAGACAAATGCTATTTCTTTCGTAAATTTGGATGAATGCTGAAAGAGAATATCTTGAATTCAGCCAGGCAGATTATTTTCAGAACAAAATTCAATTGAATCTGTGGCTTCCTAGTATATATCTTTCTTTTTTTCTTTCTTAAAACAGTCTGAATTACATATAGTCACTTACTTCTCAGATCCATAAGTAAACTCTACTATGCTGCAGAAAAAAAATGGAAACTTGTGAAGATTAGTAACAAGATTAACTATCCTACTCTGTCATATATGTACAGAGAAAATATTAAAATTTTCCCTTGCATCAGAAGTGAAGATAAACTAAATGACAAAAATAATTTGTTTGTAATGCTTCAGTATTCTTGGTTTATTCTGTAACTAGAACTCAGTTAAATGTTTGACGTGGGTTGTGACCAGTCTGGATCAAAATGAAAATTCGGGCAAAATTTCATAAATTTAAGTCACTAAGTTTTACTCTGTTGTCATTATTTAGTCCTCTAAGGTTCTATAATACCCAGCAGAAATCTTTCATTACACTGAATATCTATAAAATGAATCTTTATGATTTGACCTTCTTTGACAGTTTCACTTATCTGAATTTTCTAAGTAATTATAGATATAAATACGGAAGGAAAGTGAAAGAAAAATCTGACTATTTAATGTGAGATGTTTTTGCTCTGTATAAAGCAAAAGATACCTGCGTTGATTTAAATTGTGTAGTTTGTTACTGTGCCTATGGATTTTTTTTTTTTTTTTCATGAACCAAAACCCTTCTCATGACCAAGAAGGCCAATGGGATCCTGGCCTGCATGAGGAGGAGCGTTGCCAGCAGGTCGAGGGAGGGGATCCTGCCCCTCTCCTCAGCTCTGGTGAGGCGGCACCTGGAGTATTGTGGGCAGTTCTCGGCTCCGCAGCATGAGAGGGACATGGAGCTTCTAGAGAGGCTCCAGTGGAGGGCCATGAAGATAATTTAGGGACTGCAGCATCTGTCTTATGAGGAAAGACTAAGTGAGCTGGGCCTGGTTAGCCTAGAGAAGAGAAGAGAAGACTGAGAGGAGATCTGATCAACATGTTCAAGTACCTGAGGGGAGAATGTAGGGAGGATGGGGCCAAACTCTTCTTGCCAGTGACAGGACATGGGGTAATGGGTACATTACCCATGTTCCATCCAATGGGTACATTACCCAAAGCTCCATCTCCACATGAGGAAGACCTTCTTTCCTGTGAGGGTGACAGAGCCCTGGCATAGGCTGCCCAGAGAGGTTGTGGAGTCTACTTCTCTGGAGATCTTCAAAAGGCGTCTGGATGTGACCCTGTGCCACCTTCTCTAGGTGTCCCTGCTGGAGCAGGGGAGTTGGACTAGATGGTCTCTAGAGGTTCCTTCCAACCTAAACTATTCTGTGATTCTGTGATTATTCTGGTAGTTTTACGAGCATTTAGGCAAGTTTTTTCCAGGTTCTGAAGACAAGAGAGAATGCAGGGAAGTCTGAGTTTCAAAGAATCAAAGACAGGGGTTCTTCATTCATCCAAGTGTTCAAGGCTCGTTTCATGCTAGTGAAATACAAAACATCCTGCCACAGTAATGCTAATATCAGATCAGAATAAAAATTAGGAATCTTTCTTGGGATATTTGGATACAACAGAATTAAGGATAGCCTGAACTCAGTCAATTGAGCTAGTGTCAGCTGAGTTAACGAGAGCAAAATATAAATAGATTGCAACTTCCTATTTTGCATCTTTCCTATTTCTAACTGAAAACTGTTCTGGATTTTAGTTATTTTTAATAAGAATTTTCAGTTCATTGTTAAACAGAACTGAGTAAAAGGCAGGTGTTTCTGTCTATATGCAGCTTAACTTATTTTCTTGCAAGCACTGTATTTTTGTATTACATTCTAATCGTTCTTTCAGAGCATCTGTGTTCTAAACACCCTAGACAGAGATTACACCTTGGTTTATTCATTGACCCATAATGTAGGTTCATTTAAAACCCCTATCAGGACAGAGCTAAAGGTGGTCCCTGCCCTAAAGAGATTTTTAGACTGAGGATGAATGTTGTACTGTGAGGTAGGTGCATCTTCATCTCTTTTGTTTGCTTTTTATTGTTTTAATGGGGTAAGGGTTTTCAGGACAGACTGAAATATCCTAAGTCAATGGCATTTTGTCTGAGTCGGAATTTAGGGCTTTACAGAAATGTTGAACTATTATTTGTGATTATTTAAAAATGACGGTAGTTGTGAGGACTCCATCATAAGACAGATACCACGTCAGTGACTTGTAGTGGTTTCGTTGAATCCATTTTCACCTGACATTGATTTCCAAAGCAGACTTGGGTGCCTTACTGATAGCCTTATGCAGTTTGTTATCTCTGAGCTGCTTTCCACTTTAGTATAAGACTTTCATATTTACCTCTTCTTTAAATTAGTGTTTTCCGTTTTTCTGTTTATTACTGTATTTCTGTATATTCTCTTCTGTATGTTATGGTTTTAGCTTGGATGAAGTTGCTTCAGAATAATCGAGTTTGCGTGATCTGCTCAGGGGTTGTTTTCATCCTGTGCTCAAAGGTTGATCAAATGAGCCACTCAGTGGGCTGCATAGTTCAAAGCAGAAAGCAATATCCTTAGAGTACATAAAAACAGGACAAGGACTAATTTCATGGTTCGCATAGTAGAACGGCAGAACTAATGAAGTCTAGTTGTAGAAAGATCTGCTGGATTGAAAAATCCTTCCATACATATTTTTTTTTCATTTTGTGAGAAGTATTACATTAAGTAATTATTAGTAACGCATCTCATGTCCACATTTGTCTTGCTTTAAATAAGTTAGTCTAGTTGCTGATGTGAGGTGTGTGTAATGGATGTTTATGACCACGAGGTTAAGATGTTCTACTTCCAACCTCATTAAGCTGTTAATATTGAGTACTGCTGACCTTAGCCTGGAAAATAAGTGGTCTCACACTATTTGGAGTGCATGTCCCATTCCATTGTAGGTTTTACAAAGTGGTATGCAGGAAGCTGAGTCATACAGTTAACACACACTACATAGACTGAATACATAAAAAGATTATTGAAAAAAAGAGAGGAAATAAACTACTGGCGATAGAATATTAATTAATGGGTTTAAATTGGAGCAAGGGTAGACATGGAGAAGAACTCTTGAATACTTATGATTATGAAGGCCTATAATGCTTATCTGTGAAGGCTCTGGGATCTCCAGCTCTACAGTTGTACGAATAAAGAAATGTGTGTTAGTGACTATGTATACATAAGTGATTCTGTCCTAGCGACGATGGGCTATGGATGAAACTGTTAGTCTTTTCCCTTCTTTTCATGGGCTGCCCATCATCTGTTTGTGTTTCCCATTTGGTCTTTTCATTCGTGTTTCATGCAAGTTTTCTGTGAATGACGTGCATGCTCAGTCTTCATGAGGCTTCTCTTCTTTGATACTGAAGAGAGCATGAAAGCACTTGCCCATTTAAAGCTGCTTGAGGTGCAGCACAAACTCAATATGTAAAATACAAATGTCCCATCTCATTTCAGCCATGCCAGACAGAAAATAAAGCTGCATGGAAAAATAGTCCAGGGCGTTGCTTGTTAGCAGGAATTCCCAGGAGTCTAAAATAGATCCTGGTTTCACCAGATGTCTTTCCAGCAATGAGAAATAAAGCTGTGAATTAATAACTGGATATTCTTTTCTTCATCTTAATTTTCTTGAGTTACAAATAGAGAGTGTGGAAAGCTTATTTACTTTTTCTTTATAATCTGAGCTAAACAGAAGATCTTATGAACTAGAATTCATTATTTCTGGAATATGAAGCACATATTCCAGAACAAAGCAACTTGCATCCAGTATTGCATTATGTAAAAATAATGCAATATAAATTTCTCCTCCTCCTCCTCCTGGAAAAGGTTTTCCTTTTTTATTGGATGGATCTGTATATGCAAAAATGGCCATCTTAATCCTGCAGCTTCTGTTTTTGAAAGTCCTCTTGGCGGTAATGCACTGCCAGTTTCCTGGTTAGGTTTCCTTGCAAAACTTGAGGTGTTTCTGCTTTTTCCCTGGAAGAACTGGATTACGGTTATCACTTTTGTTTCTTTCTGAGCTATACTGCTTTTGAGATATACTCTTACTGAGTGTCTGCTCCATCATTAATCAGCCAAAGCTTGTAGTGCCATCTACGTGATAGAGTGATAGACCCTAAATTTAGGAGCTAAAGCAGTCTCCCTAGTGAGAGTGAGACAGAGATGTATTGCTAGGATAAGGATCTTGGGAGATTTGTTGTACGTTTGTATTGCAAGCTATAGGCCTTGTATTTTGTTGGCTTGATTTTTGAGACATGACATTTATAGAAGTGTAGAAATCAGGGTAAAGTAGTCTTTACTGATGATCATCTGACCTACGGCTTTGGGGGAGGACAGCCAAACTGTTTGAAAGAGAAGTCATTTGCTGCTGCTGTGACTTCTGCTCTGCACATCTCTCTCCATTAATGTCATTATTGCAGCATAGCCCAGTGAAAACAAATTAAACTGGGATGTTCTGAAATTCACAGCAGAACTCCTGCTTTTATTAGGTGTATTTGATTTATGACTCTTCATGCCAATTGGCTGCCATTTAATCCACACTTACTCTTGGCAAAATTAACTTCCATGTAATTTATTTGAATCATCCTAGTCTTATGTGATTAAGGAAAAACTAGCAAACTTTTCAGTTGTTTCAGGGTTACTTTTTTTTCTATTCTGCATGAAGGGTATTTTTTCCATCTTAACAGCCATAGTAGTTACAAATCTAGAGGCATCATCCTGTCCTGCGGTGATAATTGGTGATGATTCTATTTTGTTGTAGTGTTCTGGCAGCATTTATATTGTTTCCCAAATAGCCAGTCATACAGGTAGTGCTTTGCTTTTTTCACAAACCTATTATTAGCTCTGATTTTTCAAAGGGCTTAAATTAAGCCTGCTGATTAGGGTAGGAGTTATGAATGAACTGTACTTGCAGAAATTGGACCACAAGACAGCATGTAAGGAGCATCTGTGTTAATTTTGGATATATTAAGTCATTGATTACGTATATCAGGAAACATTCTGTCTTTAAAACCATTATGTTAAATAAACACCAGTAATTTTCTTTGCTTGGGACACCCTTTAAGGAGTCTTGTGAGTTACATACACAGTTTGGGACAGAGTCTCAACGACTGAGTCATTCTTTAAGTACCACAGCACAGTAGTGTCTCCCTGAAACTTCAAAGGAAAAAAAAAAAAAAAAAAAAAGGAGTACATTTGTTCCTTCCTTTCCATTTTTAACTGATTAATTTATAAGAAGAGCATCACTCAGATAATTTGGTATGAGTAAAAGTCTGATCAATGCATCTTCAACAAAGGCAAGTGCAGGGTCCTACACCTAGGGAAGAATATCTCCATGCAGCAATACAGGCTGGGATTTACCTGCTGGAGAGTAGCTCTGTGGAGAAGGGCCTAGGAATCCTGGTGGACAACAACTTAACCATGAGCCTGTAATGTGCTCTTGTAGCCAAGAAGGCCAGTGGGATCCTGGCCTGTGTTAGAGTGTTGCAGCAGGTCAAGGGAGGTGATCCTGTCCCTCTGCTCAGCTCTGGTGAGGCTGCACCTGCAGTACTGGGTGCAGTGCTGGGCTCCCCAGTACAAGAGGGATGTGGAGCTTCTAGAGAGGGTCCAGCGGAGGGCTGCCTAGAGGAGTAGGGGACTAGAGCATCTGTATTGTGAGGAGAGCCTGAGAGAGCTGGGCATGTTTAGCATAGAGAAGACAGACTGAGAGGGGATCTTATTAATGTATGCAGGTATCTAAAGGCAAGGTGTCAAGAGGATGTGGCAAGACTATTTTCCATGGTGCCCAGCGACAGGACAGGAGGCAGTGGCCACAAGCTGAAACACACAAAGTTCAATCTCAATATGAGCAAAAGCTTCTTTACTGTGAGGGTGACAGAGCCCTGGCACAGGCTGCCCAGAGAAGTGGTGGAGTCTTTCGCTGGAGATCTTCGAAACCCGCCTGGATGCCACCCTGTGCCACATGCTCTAGGTGTCCCTGCTTGAGCAGGGGACAGATCTAGTTGAACTAGATCTCCAGAGGCCCCTTTCAACCTCCACCACTCTGTGATTCTGTGAACAGAGCTGATTAAAATTACTAAAGCCTAGGCCTTTCATTTAAGAGGGTTTAGTACTGTGTTGCTCCTCTTGTCATGCAGAAGGCAAGAGCTGGAGCGAACTGTTGCTTTCTTTTTTTGAATACTCTTTCCTCTTGCACTCAAGAATCTTAAATATAAAAACTCAGAAAGTTCCCTAATACATTGCATCAAGCTTTGATTTGGCGTAGGTACCACTTTTGGCGTAGGTACCAGTGTTTTTCAACCAGATTTACTTTCATCACTTGGAGAGAGACACTGGCAGTGGCTGTCATCCTTGCCAGATGTCAAGGAGCTAGGACTGCCAGGGGAGCATCTCTGCCTCCTCTTGCAAGCTCCTGCTGCAGGCATGGGGCAGGAAAGCCCATCACTCGGGAGCTTTTTCCTACTTTTCTGGGCTGAGTGGCCCTTCAGCTCTCTAACAGAGCTGTGAAGACCTGCAGAGTAGGAGACTGTAAGTCCTCTAGTCCTTTTTGCTGTGAGATTGAGGATTTTCAGGTTTAGCCCTTCATGATGAAAGAACAGAGAGGATGTGAAGTTGTGAGAGACCTGTAATGCTTACTGCAGCTTGGAAAGGAAGATCTGGGAAATGCTTTTATTGATTTTGGGACAGTAGGTGGAGCTGTTTGTTGCACACTTGAAACCCCTTCTGATAAAACAAAAGATTCTAAAATATACTTAAGAAACAGTTTTCATTTTGACTGATTATGTATGATGTCTTAGCATCAATTCTCTAAATAACTACCCATTTAGAAAGGAGAAGCTTTGAGTTAATCTTGCCAAAAAAAATCAACAGCTTTTTGAAAGCTGATATATCTGTCTGGTCCTTATACTAGCCCTCATATAAATTTACACAACAGTCAAAAGAAAGTAGTTCTATTCTGGGATACCACATGCTTCAGCTTTTTGTAAAAATACTCAGACTCTTGCAGCTAAGACTTACATATTTCTAATTTGATTCACTTCATTAACATGTAAGAATTTTATATGTGGTACCTTGCAGTTGTCAATTTGCGTTCTCTGTGTATTATATGTACTTTACTGTTTTAAATAATTGTTAAATAGCATAATTGTGGGGGAGAGGGGAAAAGCAATATTCTTTTTGGTGTCTCCATTTTGCAAAAGTGATGGAAGTTGACATTTCCTATGAGAACATAGTTAAAAATAACAACAAAACCACCTTTAGGCTGTTTTGCTAAGTGTTCCTTGTCATAAAGAGGCTCAGTTTGATAGATTTGAGATGGAAGAACTAAGGCTTGGGAAGGATAGACCTATTTGTGTGTTAAACCTGCTTTTCAATTCATTCCTTTGAGTGCAGCTCAGATAGATTCAGGGAGATGATCCTATTAAATAGGGTGATCTGAGAGTTTTCATTTAAAGCTCACATCCCTCGCAAGGCCCCTGGCACCTTTTTGGTATAATGAGATGTTGTATACACTGCAAGTCTGTTGGAGATTTTCTATCAAAAGTTTCTCAATCCATTCTAGTGCTGGAAAGTGTTCTATAGCATTACAGTAAATCTGCCCAAATTATAATGTGTTATATTAATGGAAATTAATATTGTAATTGAATTCTCACCCCAAACTTTGATGGTTAAATTACATGTTTGGGTTGCCTGCTTGCAAGCACAGAGAGAAAATTAAATATTACTGAAATAAGTCATAGAATACTTAGTAATGGTAGATATTGTTGCTGTTTTCTTTTGCAAATGAAAGTCAGTAAAATTTCGATATCTTTTGCCAATCTGTGCTTAATGATAACCTTTCATATAAGTTAGCTTATTTCATCTAATGGCCTTCTTTCCAGTTTTGGCAGCTGAGAAAATTCATAGAGCAAGCATGTAACTTAATTTTCTGCAGAGGGTAATGTAGCAGAACATTACAGTACACAATCAAGAGCACAAGCAAAGTATTACTTGCAGTCTTTATTTTCTTGGTGTAGTACAGGACCTCAGTTAATGAGGTTTATTGGTAAAATAATCATATTTACAGGTGAAATAATAAAGAAGAAATAGCACTGCGTCATTTACAAGAACGCTTGTGTTCTTGCTTATTTAATTGTATATTGAGGCACTCAGTAAAAATATTAGTGGAAACCAGAGTCATCTGCTTTCATAGTATTGCCTAACTACAGGCTGCACTCAGGAAACAGCAGGTTAAAAAAAAAAGTGGCAGCAGCTCTGCATCCTATTTGCAACAATTTGAAATGGCCTAATGAGTTCTGAAGTGATTTATTCAGAAATGAAAAAATGGCAATGCATTGCTCGTTATTGCTATTATTCATCTTGTCATTGGTTCTGGAAGACTTCAGGATGTTGCCCAAATACATGGTCATGTTTTATTCCAATCATGTTTTTGACATCTCCTGTGTCGGTGATGGTACCCATCTCTCATCACCAACAGAATTCATAAATTACTTCTTTCTGAAATATTTTTATCATTTTATTGCAATGTGGGTATTTTCAGATGAGAATTTCCTACAGCACTTGGCATGTCCACTTAGATTGTGAAAAACTGAACAAAACACTTAGACACACCTTCAGTTGTTCATACTTTTATGTAGAAAACAAATCTAGCTGCTTTATGGAGTAAGCTTTGGAAAGCGTGTTTTGAACCTTACTGATTCAGTAATGTTTGTCTGAATTTCCAGAAAAGCTGAAATAATAATTTGGAGATGTAAGCCACCCCATAAATGATTTTAATGAGACTGTTGCTATTAACTATTCCTTTGTTCATTCAAACATACAGATTTGAAGTGGAAGTGAAGTTTCATTTTGGAGCCAACTAGGAATCCATTTTGATCGCTTGATTTGTTTTTACATACCATAGGAGATAGAATATGTGTGAATTAGGAGCCAAAAACACTTTCTGAAAAAGCTGGAAGAATAATTAATAAATGCAAATGAAGATTTCTCACAGAAATATCAGAAGCAGGAAGCTTTTCAGAGTGTCTTCTAGTGAGTCTGCTATTTAAAGAGCAGATAGAAAAGGAGCACTCCAGGAAGATTAGTTAATGAATGCAAAATAAGTGTTTTGCATTGCCTTTTTTTTTTAAAAAAAAAAAAAAAAAGAGTTTAGAACAGTTTTCACATAAATCTGTCTCACTGTGTGAGAGTCTACCTTAATCAGAAATGACAATAAATTTTAGATCACATCAGTAAAGGCAAAAGAAATCAATCTCCAGGACCACATGGCAGTTGCTCACAGGTCCAAAAGAATTTAAAAATAAAATACTGGCCTGTAATAGAAAACTTTCTCTTCAATTGTTCTTGGTTGTAGGAAAACTCATGGTTTTGACATGTGATGCTGGTTTCTGAAAGGATATGCAGGAATTGTAAAACTATAGACCAAGAAGTCCAACTTCTGTGCTGAATGAATAACAAAATTAATAAAGTAGATGATGATATTTGCGCCACTAATACTGGAAAGAAGTCGGTACTTGAGGAGTTGCTCCTTGCAAATTGAATAAAGAGCCTTGAATGAGCAGAGAAGCATCTGGATTAGGATGATCGAGTTGTTGTTCTGCACTTGGATTTCCAAAAAGGGTTTGATGAGTTCCTCACTGGAGGCTCTTGAGGAAGCTAATGACAAGCAGTTTAAAAGGGATTTATTTCATGGATTAATTACTTTTTAATAAGGGGGTGGGGGAAAAAGTAGGACTAAATCACTTTCCTTAGTATGAGGTTATCATGGATTTCTTTTAAAAACTGTGTCATTAATGAAGGGAAAAAAATAATGCAATGATCAAGTTGGATGAATATACAAAATTATTCTGAAAAAAAAAAAAAAATAGTAGCAGCTGAGTGACAAAAATTCCCCAAAGACTTCTTATCCTTAAACCCAGGGCAGCAGCAAAGCAGCATGTTCCATTAAATGTTTATTAATTTAGAATTTATATATATGTGTTTGTGTATATATGTGTCACACAAAACCACATACTAATTGAATATTACCTTATGTAATATGTAGCCAAAAATATGCATAGACAGCAAAAGGGCTCCACTGAGAAAAGAGATCTTGACATCACTAACATTAACATCTTTTTGCAAACATAAACTGAAGGGTTAGTTATGATCAAAATGCAGGTGGAACATTTAAGAGTTATTGTGAAAGAAACAAAAAATTAGGACTCAACCATTGCTATGTTGCTTTATAACTTCATAATATACCCTTATCTTGACTGGTTGAGCAGTTCTTGTAAGTCTGCTTAGAGAAGACTGATAGAACTGAAAAGTGCACAAAAAAAGGACAACAAGTTTGATGAAAGATGTAGAATGGCTTTCAGACAAGGAGACAGAATGGACTGGGGACAGCACTACTCTGTTCACTGCAATCTTTAAAGGAGTTGTGGGACGGTTCAAACAAGTGTTTTATACTGCCCTGGGAACTGTGAGTGACCTGCCCACTGGCAGCGATAAGGCAATGCTGTATGACTGGGAGTGCAAACATGCCTGTCCTTTTCTACGGTATTCAAAATTCTCAAGCAGTGAAAGATGGTCACCATAGCTGTTTGGATCAAATACATAGAAATCTGAGCTGGAGAAGAGACGAATCTATGGCTTGATGGATCATTTTGCAGTTTAACCTGTGTCAGGCTCTGATGGTGGATTGGGAATGGTGAATAAAGCCCTCTTGCGTTCACTTTTCAGTAACAGCTGTACCATCGTCAAATTGACAAGAAATATCTGAAAATTCTTTCTGCACAGCTAAGTTATGGATTTCATTGTTCTAGATAATTTTGAAATTCAGATTTAGCAGGATTTTAGGAGAAACAGACAAGCAAAATATTCAAAAATTTAAAACACTTCTATGGATTTGAGCAGTTTCAGTGTTAAGTTTCACTCTTTAAAGCATAAGAATGTTTCTACAGGGGGGAACTTTCCATATTTATGTGATTTCCTGGCCATCTGCTTAAAAATCACAAGTGTTTGAAGGACCATAGTCCGTCATGGTTATTCCTGTATTTACGTTCCAAGTCGGAAATCTTTTACTTTACAGTTAGTGACTGAATTGAAAGATATGAAAATAAAGAGGAAGCAATGCTAAGAATAGGAAAGAGGAGGTACACTAATCAAAGCGAGAGATAATAAATACATGCGTAAGCTTTAAAGTCTGCTAGAGACTTGACATGTTATTGTAATGGTGATAGGAGGTTTTGATTATGTGCATTTCAAAAGAATGAGATGGGCGAAACCTAATTCTGGGATTGGGTTTTAAGTGGAGGCTGAATGGGGGAGCTGTTGGAGCTAATTGTTTAAACAGTTCATCAAAACTAACAATTAGACAAATTCAGTCTTAGGAACTTTAAAAGTTTCTCAGTTTCAGTGTGCATGTAAATCTTAAGAACCATTTACATATCCAAACATGGAGGAAATTATAACAGTATTGAATAACAGCAATAAAATCATAAGGTACTGTAAATCAGGAGTCTGTATGTATCGTGCTTTAGAAGAATGGATAGAGACTTGCATGGAAAAAATATGGTTTATATCAGAACAATATTGATTTTTTTAACAATAAATTGCTATGCTGGATGCTCTAGCACCTTTGCAGTATGATGATGAATACTTGTATTCCTGGCAGATAAGACAAGGTGCTCTCTAGTCAATATAATGCAATGTACTGATACGTGTAAGACTGATAGAGGCTTTTAAAAGGGAGACTGACAATTTTTAATGAACTGAGATTGATAATTTTGCTGGAAAAGGTAAGAGGAAATTTAAAAAATTAAAATGCTAAGTTTGTGGGATAGAAGATTGCTTTTTTATTACTAGATTTTTTTCTGCTTCTAAATGATTTATAATATGGGGTAGTCATTAGTAATCAGGTTTAAAATTCTTAAGGGTGCAAATGCAGGAGAGGCGGTCTGTGTTGTTCAGTGGTTCAGTTAATGAGCATTTTGCAAATGTGAAATTTATTTCCAGAGGGCAATCCTGTAATGAGACCTATGTGATTCTTCTTCTGTTACCAGCACTTGGAAATGTGAAATAAAATGGGAGTCACTGCAGGTTAGGATAGCCTATTTTAAGATGAGGTAAACGTTAATGGGGAAGTATCTCCTAAGTAATACTGGTGCTTGCAGAAATGCATCAGTTGCCATAACTTTCTATTCAGATGATCCAGCATGAAGCTCCACATGAGAACAGTTGTGTAGTAGTTTTATCTCTTATGAGATGAATTACTATATTAGCCAAAGGTAGAAAAACAGGAAGAAAAGTGGTGGGAAGGCAACTAATAGCAAGTCACTCTGGTACTGTGTAGTAACAGTTAAAGCAGCTTCTCCCTCCGAGTTTCACTTGCTTTAGTGAGTACAGAAACAGCAGGATGCTGTATGCTTGAGCTGTTAGGAAAGCACAATGTCCACTTGTTCTACCTTTCAGAAAAATACTTTTGACATCAGTATTGTATCGCTTTGAATTTTTCCTAATGTCAGATTTGGTGCTTCTGAGTGACAATTCAGTGTTCTGCCTCTCCATCGCTCCCTAAAGCAGTTAAGCTCTGCAATGAGCCTGGCCCCATATTGAACAGCAAAGGAGCAGGGGAGTAAAAGGTGATTTTTGTCAAATATCTGGTTTTACATACGCATTTGAATCCCTGATATTATTGGCTCAACAGCAGGACTAATTTTTGTTTATTTTTTAATTTTTTAAGCATTTGTAGGCATTGTATGCTGTGAGCTGCTGACCTCCAAACATGCAGGGCATTAGGGGAAAGTAAGCAAACTGCAAGGCTGTTGTTACCGTGCTGGAGCTCTGGGAAGAGCATCCTTAGGAAAATGTTGAATCCTAAATGATGTATTTTGATATAAATGCATGGCCAGGTTAAAGACAGACATACCCACCGGTTGAAGGTGAAATATTTTACTGACTTGAAAGGAACTTCTGATAGCCTGATTTTTCTGAATTATGTGATTAGCCTGAAAGATATACTTTCTGTGGCTTGATATAATAGTATATCCTGGCCTGAGACACTGAGATGTGTTACTGAGATACCACAAGCCTCTTAGAAATACCCAACATACTAATTAAAATTAATGCTGTTATTTTTATCTTCTTTCATGCTTGCCATGTCTAATGTATTAGGTACTACTGAAGTGTTAGAAAAGGTCAGCCTTTTGCTGACACCACCCATGTTAGGTCACCTTCTTTTGCAAAAAGTGTTGTAGGTGACTCTATATTGTGCTCTTATTTCAGTAAAGAGCAAAGCTCCCATCAATCTTAGAAGTGAAGATTAGGGTCATAAATAAAATTAGGTGCCGTTTTTATTTTTACTGATTTCTTTTTAGTACATAAACCAATCCGTTAAAAGCTGACTCATTTGTGCTCTGCTGAGCACATCACAAGATTTCCTTAGACTTGCATGTTCTCAGGAGTTTAGTTGAGTTTTGGCTATTATAACTAGATACAAATAAATGTGTAGGCACATAGTGCATATTTAAAAAATGTTTTTGCAATTTACATGATTTGCTGCATGTGTATTTCTTTGATATTCTATAAACTTATCTTTATGTTCTTCTGATTAAATAATAATTTGGGGAATTTGTGCCCTCTTGTTAGTAAATATTTTATCATTTAGGGTTTTGAAGAGATTCAAGTCATGGAAGAATTTTGGAAAGTTTTTGAAGATAATTCTCAACTGTGCACAGTTTAAAGAAAATTAAGATTACTTCAGCACATTTCCTTTTACTTTGATATTTATAGTTTTTCCTTAATACTCATTTCCCATTTTCAGCAATTATTCTTGATCAGGGTCAGAATTCCTGGTGGTTTGGGTAGTCTCCTAATTCTTAAAATGCAGGAAAACTTCTAGAGAGATGCTCATACTGGTTATGGAGAAAGAAGAGGTCTGGTTATAGCCATAGCTAATCCTGTTTCATTCCTCACTTCCTCTCGACTTTATATCTGTATTACAAATAGTGGCACTGGTGCCCTGTTGCTGCTACTGAACTATCTTATTTTAGCTCTTATTTAGCTCAGTAAGCTGAGCATCTTTGAGTTTGCCATCCCGAGACTACGGTGCAGCTAGTGAGATCTAGATTCCGTGACGAAGGCTAGTCATCAAATATTCATTCTTCTCTCTTGGACATCATTATATGTTGTGTTTTGAGATCCTTGACTTTGCAGAGCATGCTGGTGTTAGGCAAGCTAGTACTTTATTCTAGTGCTTTATTTATGTAATTTGCACAAGACCGTACAGGTGGCTTTGTGCCACAAAGCTCTTGCATTTCCTTTCTGCAGTCATTGGTGCAGAATCATAGTATAGGCACAAACCACATGGCTGTGAATTCCTGGTAAGCATTTTTAGCATGAATCTCATTTCTGCAGTCTCTCTCCACAGATAAATGTGATTGAGTAACACAAATTATGACCTCTGTTTATCATTGAAGGCCTCTGCATCTCTGCTATAGATTTGCTGTTAGCAGAAGACACCTGCTTCAACAAAAATAAAACAGATGAAATCAGGAGAGTTCTAGGACCCTTAACAGTTTATGTAAAGTGTCTTAAATACTTCCTGGACACAGAGGCACTGTGTTGGTGGCACTGGTCATAAAATGAACTGTAAGGAAGGTAATCTGTGCCACTTCAGCGCTTCTCGCAAGGGGGAAATCTCTCAGCTAAAGCAACCTTCTCCATCATGGATTGTTTTTTGTAGGGCATGCTTGCATTTTATAATGATAATGAAAATAAAGCTATTTATGATTTGGATATTGGTTGTGGGAAATGCTTTTTTTAATGAATCAGTAGCTCTTCTCTAGGCAGAACTGTTTTGTCTTCTTTTTAAGGAAAGCTTTGCTTTGCTTTGATTTATTAACCATCAATCATTCTCTGAGCTTGTTTTCTTTGCTTTTGTAGTTACATAGATATAGCCAGTGTACTGAATTCCTCTAAAGCTTTTCCCTTTTTGCTGAAGGGGAGGGTACTTGATTTTAAGTGCCTGTGAGTTCCAGTTTGTGTTTTATAGCTCTCAAAAACATTTCATGTAATTGCCATTTGCTTCAGGCAGGAATTGGTGGAATTGTTTTTCTCAATAAAAATAACTGGCTGACAGTCAAGATTTTAGGGTATTTTTGTGGCTTGCAGTAAATGCCAAATTCCTCCTCTTTTTTTTTTTTTTTTTTTTGGTTAGATTTATACATATTGCAGTAGTAACTGATATTTGCATCCTTAACCTACAGTGGTAGCTTGAGAGATGCTGAGGAGTACAGTACAAGATTGGGTAAAAAATTGTTTTATATATATGAGAAAAAAATAGTCATGCTGCTACCTCAGCAAAATCAAGGCAAATACTTTTAGCTGAACAGAAGTGGCTGCTGACTGGATCTGTTAACAGCTAACACTTGATCGATTGCCTCATTAGCCTCTGCTTGTGGGGACACTTGGCTTTTGGTTGTTGTGACCTGCCTTTGCCCCTCAACGTGACATGTCATGCATTGACTGTGACTTGTTCTTTTCCAGGTTGTTTGCGCTATAGCCACAATATATATAAACATGCTGTGAAAGTGTGGTGGTCTCCAAAGTGAACAAAAAACAAAAAGTGAATTGTAATTGCTTTTTAAGAAACTGAAGAAAAAAAATAACTCTTTAGACGGTTGGAAGGAAGAAAAACCTAACCCATTTTAATGCTGTAAAGCAGCATCAAAACAGACTTGCATGCATGTGCAACCTGTAGCTGAAGCCTCAGTGCAACAACCCTTTTCTTTGTGGTATCTGTGTCACCAAAGGAGCAAATATTGTGTCTCTGGGTTTTCTGTAACTTTTCGTAACACTCACTTTTTAGCAAAAGAAGCTTCCTTTCTCCCTCTTTTTGTAACTGAATACTGTACAGAAGGATGTGTCTGTGATCCTCCTGCAACTAAATCCAACTGTTGAGATGGTGAGACACATTTCAAATGGAAAGCACCTTCACATTTATGTAATATATTTATGGAAAACATAGTCATGCCTTTTCCCTTCTCTTAGCAGTAACATCTCAGTTGAAGTCATAGGCATTTTTATTGCATTCTTTACTGCATTTTTACTGCATTCTGTGTGCTTTTGCCCTACTCCCAGAACATCAAGCTGGTCACTCCTTAGCCTCTTCACATACTTGCAAATAAATGTATGGAGCTAAACTGAGTAATTCAGTTATTAATAAATATATAAATAAAATTCACCAGTGTCAGAATTTTAATGACTAAATTAATAAGAATTATTGTGTTATGGTTCCCATTGGAGAAACTTCCTCTACTTCGAGCTTAATTATATGCACTTCATTAGTTGTTATTAATTAACAGATATTTCAGCTAGAGAGATATTCCTTTGTGACCACTAAATTGTTTGAGTTTTGAGGTCCTGCATTTGAGGTCCTGCATTTACGGTGATACCTGTGCTTTGTATTCCTTTTTTTTTTTTTTTTTCTTCCTTTTTGGGGGGAAAGATTAGAGCTTCATATTATTCTAATTTACTTTTTATGATGCATCTCTGACTGTTCTGCTTTAAACCAAAAGTTCTGCTTTTGATTTTCTTATGTATTAAATCACTGGCAGTCATGCAGCAGAGGCAGATTTGAGCTGTACCCAGGTCCCTGTACATCAGTGCTGCTCCGCAGAGTGGGATTTAGGAGAAGGCTATCCCTGTTTGACTAGTCTAGCCAACAGGTAACTCTGAACCACATTTTCTGAGGAGGAGGATCACCTGGTAAAGTGTTGGGTTTAATTTGGAAGCATTGTGAGGGAAGAAAGAGTTGAATGAAATGGAAACGTTCCCTAGGCAGCAGCAGCAGCATCTATGAAAATTACTACTTTTTTGTTTGTTTTTTTTTTTCCCTGAGGAAAAAAAAGCTAATTTAGGCTGGCACTGAATAAAAGCTTACAGTCAGACTATCTCTGGGAATGTTTCAGGCTGTAGTTACAAAATGAATAGCTTTTGACTCCTTATTGCATTACAGTGTTTGTGTCTTGCTGTGCCACAACTTTCATGGAATTCATGGGGAAGGATATAAAGCATTTGCAACTCCTTTATTAGGAATATTAGGAAAAGTCACTTTCAAAGCAGAATAAGACTTTTTAAAACTTCAAAATATGTCATTTCAAAGGCACTGAAAAGTCATTTAGACTTTTCCATATGTTGGCCAAATATTTATCTGAAAATATATCTGAATTCTATTGCTGAGTTAGGTGAATTTCATTTTTTCCAAAACTTCTGGGTTATTTTAATTCGTTTACCACTGACCAAAAACATTCCACTCCACTCTGACTGTATTTCAAGCTGATTGGGAAAAGCAGAGGTCACACATTGCCCCAAAAGAGGTCTGTGAGATTCCCCTTTTTCTTTGGTGGGAAACTCCACTGTTTGTGCTCTGTGTGCGACCTGAAGGGTTGAGGAACAAGTATTGGAATACATACAGCTGTGAGAGCAGCTGTGATTTATTTTGGTCGGGTCTTTTAACCTGGCTGTCTGTCTTCTTCTGTAGCTCCTTTTCAAGGACAGATTTTAGTAATACATTTTCATGGGCAAGGGATTTGGAAGATACTGCATGGACAAAGTTTCCAACCTTCATTTGAACAATGAAGTTTGTCTATATGTATATATTTGTGTACTCACATACATACACACATTAAAGCTAAATAAATGTGACTGTAAATGCAGCTGCAAAGTAAAGACTATTATTTTCTAACTAAATTTACCAGAAGGTTTTTGTATTGTTTACTGTTGCCTGCTGATTTCCTTGCATTTCATTACTGTATAGTCCTACATATGTTAAAATAACAGTATGCTATTAAATTTGCAGAAACATTACCATAATACAAAGCATCTGGAATAAATTAAGAGCATTAAGTGTGAGAAAACTGAAAATTTTAGCAACATTAAATGAAGATTGAGTCTTCGCTAAATATTTGTGTTACTACAGCAAAAGCATATACTGAAATCTTTTAAAAGGCTACCTTGAATATGTGTGCAATTGGGTGGGGTGAAGGTGCTACCAATATTTTCCTGCCTATTGGCAGAGGTTTGTCTGTTTTGTAGTATGTGATGTGATATTGTTTCCAGAAAGTGCAAACATTGTTCATGTAAAATCCACTGGCATTACACATCATGTTGAATATAAATTGCCTTATGGGGAACCACATTCTTTTGTCTGCCAAAGTATTGTCTGTATCCAGTAGATCCTGTATCCATGTTGTGATTTTTAGCTTTTAAGTCTTTGTTTTTAAAAAATAAACAAAAAAGTCATAGATGTTGCACATTATTTCTATACTTAGGAAAATCATTGTTAGGCTTAAATTTGATGAAAATAGCAAACTTATTTTTTTGACCTTTATTGTGTTAATTATTTGGTGTGCAATTTTTGAGCTATTTGAACTGCAGAGTCTGTCATGTGTCCAAGAAAAGTATTTACTATGCGTAAGGAGCATGGGAAACATGAACATGAGCTGGGCTAGGGAAGCGGACTTCAGCAAGTAGGCACATGCCTGTCTATTGAAAATAATGAGTTAAGTAATGGGGTTCAGAAGGAATTCGCTCTGAGATCAAGTTAATGCAGACCTCTTGCTTTGAGGCTTTTTTTTTTTTTCTCCTCTACTTTATAGAATGTAAGCATATATAATGGGACTTTCACCTAAAAACAAGATATGGCCCAATACATTTGACAAACACCTCTGCTTTCTTCTTGTGACATATTAGGACTGATGCGTTTGTTGCAGGATGTGGAGAAATATTCTGTGGACTTCGATGTAGCATGACACCATCCATATTCTTCTGTGTTGGGTTGCGTGCTTCCCTGTGCTTTTGGAGAAGATGGGAATGTTTGGTCAGCCAGCCCAGTTGGGTTCTGGAGCTGCTGCTCCAAAGGAAAAGTGTTTTTAGCACTAGAGAAATTTGAAAGCCAACCTAATCAGGTAGAAGGTCTCACGTGTGCCATAGTACTCATTTGAGTACTCAGTACTCAGTTTGAGGTAGCTCTCAAACTTTGGAATTTATTGATTCAAATAAACTTCTTGTTGTAAGTGGGTTTGGGTGCTGTTGAGTTCAGTGAGATTCTGTAGATGTCTGAAGATCATTAAAATATGACCTTCAATGATAAATTATAGCAGAGTTTACTAAGAAGATGGAAGAAACATTAGTATGTTGTAGAGAGAGACCAGATGGGCAGTGAAGAAACATGCTTCAGAGAGAACAAAATGACATTTATTGAGAGGGAATAGAGAGAGGAATGTAGTAAATGTTTATATACAGATAAATCACTGTGGCAAATGTGGAAATCAAAAGAAAAAAAAAAGGGAAAGGAATTTAATGAAGATGGTAAAACTGTAATGGTTTGTTGCTGTTGGGTTACTAGAATGTTTCATAGACTAGTACAACATAATGTGTCTAACCTAACAGGAAGCTGTTATAAAATGGTAGGAAAAATGTAATCAAAGCTTATAATTTTGTAGCCAGATGGGGCTATAACAAAGTGCCTGGATAGATGAAATCATTAAATGGGTGGAAAACTGTTGGACCGCTAGGCTCAAAGAGTAGTGGCTTGGCTCCTAATCATGTTTGTAGATGATTTTTGGCCTGTTTCTGGAGGAAAAAGTATGCAATAGGTAGGTGCTTTTATATATATATATATATATATATTTATATATATATATATATATATACACACACATTTATACATATGTGTATATATGTATATTTTTATAGCAAGATACTTGAGCATTACTTTAAGTGCAAGTCAGCATGTCATGACATTGTCTTCCTGCAGCTTCTTCTGTTTCTTGGGGTACCTTCAATCTTTTCAAATACTTTTGTGTTATTGATATTATAAATGATTCTTACCAGCTCCTAGAAATATTGAGGTAGCCTCCACTAATTCTATTATACAAAAAGAATTAAAGCATGTACGTACACAGTATTGTTCTATACTTTGTCTAGAATGTTTTTCATGGATCCTGTTTTCTTTTTTCTTTCAGTGTATATGTAGTTGTACATGCTGGATACATTCATTTTGACTATTTTTTTTCTTACTTGGCATGTAATGCACTGCCTAATTTTCAAAACAACAAAACCACAATGAAATGGAGATTGCAAGTTAGTGAATACTACACTTCTGATATAAATGAGAATACAGGAAGCTTTTGGAGTCTGCAGACACTTTCACAAGCAATCATCATTTGGTTCCTGACTTAGTAAAACACCCAAATCTCTCTGAAATGAAAGAATTAAATTTCTTGTCAAAATTGGAACTATTTGTGAATAATATAACCCCATGAATCAGACCGAAAAAGTATAGAACATTTATTTACAAAAGTACTTACTTCATCTAGAGTATTTTTATTACTATGCACCAAACCTTTTAATTTTCATGGACTGATTTTTGTTTTGTAAAATATTCTTGAATAGACCATGTATTCTCAAAAGGTACTATCACTTTGTAAAGCTGGAGCAGAGGCTTTCTTGACGGTTGTGTTGGTAGAAGTGAATGAAGGGAGATTATTGCTTTTAGCTCACAGTACAGAGAGTTTAAATGGCTTGGCCATGGGTTACTCAGAGGAAAATAGGGCCTTTTGCTTCCCAGTTCTTTGCTTGGAATATATCTTTCTAACATTGGTCTCACATGTGCAAAAGTTGTTTTAACAGTATGACATGATATGGGAGGAGAGAGGCAAAGATGAGATTTCCCAATGAAATTTTCTTTGTATTTTTGTTCTAGTGAAATGAAGCAGAAGCTGGATGAAGAGGGTAACAAGTGCAGCATCCTCTCCAAGCAGCAGAAGTTCAATGAGCACTGCTGCATTCGCTGCTGTTCCCCGTTCACGTTTCTTATCAACAGCAAGCGACAGTGCCAAGATTGCAAGTACAACATCTGCAAGAGCTGCAGTTCTTATCAGAAGAAAGAGAAAGCTTGGATTTGCAGTGTCTGCCAGCAGGCAAGGTAGGAACATATTGTTCAACTGCCTCATGTAAAGCAGCTGTGGCTGACCTGAGTTTTTTCCCCCCTGTTTGTCAGCAGGTGACATTGGTGAGATGAGGCATGAAGTATCTGTTTATGCAGGTGTTGATTTGTTCCTCAAGCGTTTTGTTGCCTGTTGCATTGCTAGGTTCTTTAGCTAGGCTGATGAATCAGCAAAGAGTAATTGGGCTTGGTTTGTACAGGGCTGTGATCCTGTTAAATATCTAGGTTGCCGATGGAACCTGAGCACAGATGGTGGTAAGACAGTTAATGATTCTTCAGCAAACCCCACTGATATGTAGGGAGGGGAGGGAAGAATATTAGTGAATAGGTCATCCAGCTGTGAATGTTTTTTGGAGTGCTTTTCTAAATGTCAGGTTTACTGGTGGAGATGCTTTGGGTTTATTTTGGCAAATAACTGTTCAAAACAGCAGTGCAACCTGTTAGTTATTAACATCTATTGAGAAAATCCTGCCAGGTCTCTTATTTGCAGAGGGTATCAGAGTGATTTTCTGTCTCATTCTTTTCAAGACTATCATAACCAACACAATTAAAGATAGCACCGGAATAAACGAACTTAATCCGAGCAAACACATAACAACAACAAGAAAGGGCTTATTCCTTGGATGGTGACTCTGATGATTCTTCCTGTCTGCGTTGCAGGCCAGATACCAAAGGCACTCTTAGCTATGGCAGCATAGTACTCATCAAGGGTTTTTGCTCAGGTAATAAGAGTAAATGAAGTAATCTGGTTCCTATATTTTTTTTTTTTAAACATTTGAATAAAATAGCCAACTAAATGTGAGAAAGTCTTCTCATTTGGTAGTAAAAGAGAATAAAGACAACAGCTCAGTTCCTTTGCAGCTCTGTATCATGTTCCTGGGCTCAACAAACAGTGATTGGTCCCACTTGCTTCTCATTAACACCCACTTGAATTTTAGGCATTTACAGAGTATCTCTATAAGAAGTGTGTGCTCAGTGACACAGCACCTCAAAATCATAGGGATCTCAGGTAGATCGTTTTATATTTACTTTTAGATGGTTAGGTGCTTTAGTTCTGAGCTTGTTGGTTTTGACAAGGAGCAGGATTGCATAAATAGTTGACATTAATGTTATTAAGGCTTCTCCTATGAATAAGGATTTCAGGAACAGTCTCATATAACATGCTAAAATTAAACAGTAATACCTTATGCATGTTTTGGTTGTCTTTCTCTCCTTATTGTGGTTTTACATTTTCTACTGTGATAGACAAGAATGAACTAAACGGACACACATTGTGTAGACCTATTCACTGACAGTCCACTTACAGCAATAACTAGTTTCTACAAAATGATGGAGCATAACATAACTTTTCCAGCTGTGCAGAAACCTCACTGATGATACTGCAACTTAAAGGGCCACCAGTTAACCTCTACAAGAAAGGAATGCTACCACCCCTGCACAGTTTTGATGGAGGAGCACTCCGGAGCAGCAAGATAAATTCTCTTTGTGCTTTTTCAGACATTGGCTCCACTTACTCGTTACTGATGATTCTTTCTGACAAGTTTGACATCATTCTAGTAGGATGTAGCCTGAGACCCCAAATTTGTATTATTTTTTTTCTGTCAGTCTTCAGATAGCAGTGTGCAAATAACTTTCTTCACCAGAACTAACTGCAGTGTTGGAGTACAGGCTGCCTCTTTCACACCAACAGTTGCAGCTGTTCTGTGGTATGTTTTAAAATGTTAAAACATTTTGAACATTTTTAAACATGTTTTTTAAACAATTTTTTTTAAATTTAAAAAATGGAAGTCAGCAAGATCCAGCTGGAGCAGGCAGCTTGGTGTTGGGAGAAGGTTCAAACACCACCATCCATCTCCCCTCGCAGTGGAAACTGGACAGGAACGATATTGTGAGCAGTGATTTGTGAGAAAACTAAGAGCACCTGGCATGTGATGGTGCTGCTTGTTTCTTCTGCCCCCAAATGTGTACTTTGAGAATGGCAGAACCATTTTCAGTGTAGCTGGGCAAATTGAGAATATCCTCTGTGTATTTGTTAGGGTGATTTGTGATGGTACATTGATACAACAGAGAGCACACATTTTAAGCATGTGAAACATAAACAGAACTAACTAGAGAGAAATGTCTGACTTTTAGTGTTGTTGATAACAAAGCAAGAAAAATAAGTATTTTAAAAAGTTTTACAAATAAGTCAGTCTTCAACTTTTTAGGTCCTCCAGCAGCTGTGAAGCCCCACCTTTAGAGAAGGCAGCAGCCTGTGCTGTTTCCAGCTGCCAGCCTTTGGATCCAAAAGCTTTTGGGAGCAGCCCCCAGGGCAGCTGCTGATTCAGTGCCTTTTACCTGAATACATCTTCCCCCGTCAGTGAGGAACCAGACGAATTACAGGATTATCTTTCCCAGCAGCACAGAGAGCTACAGAGCCAGTGTTTGCCTCTACTTTAGTCATTCAACCATTGCAAATTGCACTTCTTTATTCCACATCTCCCGAGTTCACCCATATGGGCAGCGGAACGTGCAGCCAGGTTTGCAGATGCTGATGAGCAGCACTTACTGTAGTTATTCATTGACTCAGCAAAAAAAGTCTCAGAAGAATTTAATTTCAGAAAGAAAATCTTTAGCTGTATAATAAAATGCTGCTATTTTTGACTCTGGAAAAGACAGGGCTTTCCCACAATCCCATGCACCCCTCCTAGTCACCCACTTGTTACTCAGTTATAAACATTTTCTTTATTTATGAAGCCTGAGACTAAACCTCAGTAATTTTTCAGTGACTAAATTGCAAGCATTGCAAACCATTTTGTGATCTGGTTTATTGCCTGGACTGTGCAACTTGCAAAACTCTGTAGGGGAGGCAGGGCCTGGGATTCCTTAGTAGCTGCTGAGCCATTATTTTTTATTATTATTTATTGTTATTTATACTAGCACTCAGTATTCCTTTGCGGTTAAAAAAGCAGGGGCAGTTCCACAGTTGCTCTCAGTTCCTATCCCTTTCTCGGTGACTTATGCCCCAGATGGAGCATGGGCTATGTCCTCCTGCCTATCCCCAGGTCCTCTCTTTCTTATTTGTCTTTTATTTTTCCCTTTTGTGGGACAGCACACATAATGGAGGTGGTTCTTGTCTGGCTGCTGCTTTGATCTGTACCTCTTACCACACATCAGATACCAAGCTAGAAATACCTCAGAGGGAACTGCATTTTCAGGTTGTATTCTCCCTTCCCTCCCATCCCTAGTTAGTGCCTAGTTAATGCAGTTTAATGCTATAAAAAGAAGGATGATGTCTGCCTAACTGGAAAAGTATCAACACGTACAGTTCAGACTTCCCATAGCGATCTGCTTTTATTCTTCAGTTCTGCTCTAGAGCAGAGCTGGAGTAATCCCAGATTTATTCTTAATATGTATTTGGAATATGTCAACCAGTTCTGTGGTGTCAGAAGCAGTTTGTTGCTGTAGAAAAGGCTACAAAGCATTCTCAGCATAAATTACCTTATAAAGATGGTTCATCTTATGCATTAAAACTTCAGAATCTAATATGATGAGTTACTAGGAGATTACCTTGGACTTAATTGCACACCATGAAATACTAGAAAGTTCCTCTGTGATCTGGGAACCTAAGAACTGGAAATGGTTAAATATTTTTGAAATTAAAACATTATGTAACCATCACCTGAATTCAGATTCAAAACATTTCTGGGAACTGTACCCACCTTATTATGGATCTTATTCCCCATTATCTTCCTCCAAAATAGTAGCAGTAATTTTTACAGTATGTAAATGGTTTCATAGTAGATTCATGCACCAAGGTGATCTTGACTGTAAAGAAAATCTGATGTGTGACTTAGTTACTCAAGGCATGACCCTAAAGAAGATGTGACATCTGCTCTGTGGATTTTTGTTTTTATCTTTCAAGGCAGAGAGTTACATTAAACATTTATTGGAGAGCAAATATGCAAGTCAGCATTTGAAACACAGGGTGTTTGTGGGAAATTGGGCCAAAGAGTGTATGAGGTTAAAGCCTCTGTTTTTTTGCAAAAGCAGTAAATTCTTCTGTGAGCTAGTGAGAAGTTTGGTGTTTGTAGGAGGACAAATAATGCTCTTAAAGCACATCTTGTGCTTCAAAGATGAGTTAAAAGATAATGCATCTTTTAAATATTGCAAGATTCAGCTCATTACAGAATCTTAATACTCTGAGATGTGTTTATGGCTATGTCTGTACAGGCCTCCAGCTTAGAGAACTGAAGAACTTTCCCTCACTTGCTGTTTTCCAGCTTTACAGTCTCCAGAAGT
The DNA here is from genome assembly GCA_013398735.1 of Nothocercus julius. Lineage (NCBI taxonomy): Eukaryota > Metazoa > Chordata > Aves > Tinamiformes > Tinamidae > Nothocercus > Nothocercus julius. Next base: position 5,480,557 of record VZSV01000038.1, on the reverse strand, counting down.
GTTTTGGTTTAGATTCACCACTAAATGATTTTATTAACATTCTGGTTGGTTTTTGTTTCTTTTTTTGTTTTTGTTTGTTTCTCTTTCTTGTATGCATTTTTTTTTTAATTTCTTAGTATGTTATGATAAATTTGTGTATTATTCTTGTCAAGTGTTCAATTTTTATATGGTGCATTTTCAGCTCTTCTAAAGCTTCGCACAGTGTCTCCTCGTTAGGCACTCGTGTTTGGGTAACTTGGTGCAGACTGTAAATCCTAAGTGCTCTTGCCTCTCAGTAGATTCTGGGTGTAGTTCTAGTGTCATATAAGGGTCCTTTAGAAGCAGGGCAAGCTTTCCATTCATTTGATACCCTCAGGCCACGTTTTCTCCTTGTCTTTCTTTTCCAGAGCCCAGGGAGCCATCTCCCAAAGCATTCTGCTTGTGATACTCTCCTTTCAGTTTAACACTTGTACTAGGAAAGCTTAGTGTAAGTCCGTAAAGTCTGACTGACCACGCCAGTTTTTCCATGACTGTTTGGCCTGAATCTCGCAATATTTTAGAGTCCCTTCTCTGGACTCACCGTTTCCGTATCAGGAGATCTCTATTTCTGTTCTGAGTGGGAGTGTGTACACCTAGTGCTTTCATGCCTTCGTATCCATCTGCTGTGCGAGTCTCTCAGTTGTTGTCAAAGCTCTCACTCAGATGATGAGAGTTTATCATCTAGTGATAAACTAGCTCCATGAACAGGGTTTTCAGGGATTCTCTTTATTTATATGCTTCATGATGTATGTTATTGGATTTATTTATATGTTAATGATTTATCATATAAGATTTATTTATATGTTAATGAAGAGTATGGCAGCATTACCTGGTTGCAGAAAATCACTGTCCTGCATAAGAAAAGCTGCTTTGTTTCCTTTGGTCCTTTGTGAATGACAAAAGAGAGAGACCCAAATACCAATTCTTTTACTCCTTAATGATATTGGTTGAAGAAAAACACAACCCATGCTGCATAAACTCAGACTTTATGCAGTCTAAGTAGTAGTCGAAGCCATTTAAAATGGGTCACAAAAATTGTCACTAGGATAATTTGCAGCACAGATTTATTTAAATGTTAATGAAGAGAAGTGCCCCTTTGTTTTTCATGTTCCCAATACTGGCCAAACCTGCTACACTAATTTGTTCGCTGCTTAAAAAAAGAAAGTGAGAGAATATTGTAATTTTGTCTTCATAGACTTTCAATCCAGAGTTATTTTTGAATGTTCTCTACAAGATTTTCTTTTGAACTTATTGTGGTGCCTGGTTGAAAGATAAGCTTCTAATGAGGCTGTTAACAGTTTGCATGAGTAGCAAATGTCTTGCTGGGAGTTGAAGCATAAGAATTACATTTTCTTTCATGCACATTACAGTGAGAATTGAAGACAATTTATCAAGGTCCAGTCTACCTGCTGCACACAATACATTTGTTTCCGACTTATGTGTACTGTGATTAACACTAATTTAAAGTTGTTCTGTTTGGAGCAAGGCTTTTACTAACAGGAAAGTTCTAACAGAAAATAACCATCTAAAGACAAAAGACAGACAACCCTCAACTAGGCTGTAACTTTGCCAGTCCCAGAGGCAGTTCGTAAATAAAATCGTTATACTTAAAATGGTTTTGTAGGGAGGAGCTATTCACTGTAGTGAGATTTGTTGTCAACTAAACTATGTTTTTGCTGAAATACAGTAAAGCTGATGTGTGTATAGCTTGCCAAAGGTTATGTTTCGTGTGTTTAGTTTATGCAAGCTTTGGGTAAAACTCTCTATGATCTCTGCAGGAAAACTTTTGAGTCTGCGGGAAAACTTTAGACCTGAGTTCAGGAGACTTGATCTGCGGTGCTGGAGGAGCTGGGAGGGAGAGTTCTGCTGCAATGATGGTGCAGTCCGAGTGTGTCTGAGGCTCATGGTGCTGCATTTCCTTTCCAACAACTACTGAGATGTCAGTCCTTCCACTGGCCACGCAGTTAACTGAGGAAGAACCTGGGAAGTTTTAGTGTACAAAACTAGAGAACATCACTTAAAACACAAGTGCACAAGCAGAGAAATGAAATGAAGGCACTGCTGGGGAAGTGCTCACTCTTGGCCAAAGCTCCCTTCAGTGCCCGAGCACACAAGGCTGGCGTGGTTAACTGTAGTGGAGGCCTCTCTTACAGTCAGTCATAGATTTACTGGCTGTAAGCATCCCTACTGTTTGCTCTGAGGCAGTGTGTTCTAATCAGAATGTTGTTGTAGAAAAGTTTTATGGGAAGACAAAAATCAAATGTATTCTTCCTAAGTTTCCTCCCAATTCTGCAGCAAGAACTGCTGACTAAAGCTGCTTCCTGTGCATAGAAGAAAAATAATAATACTCCTTCATTTCCTATCTTTGTACTGACTCCAGAGTGACCATGATGTTAATCATTATCAGGACTGAATGAGGCTTTGACTTTGGGGCTCATAGCAACTTCCTCATCCCATTATTTAAAACATCCCACCCCAGGTGGGTGCTGCCAAATGGAAGGATGATGATGAGTGCACATTATCTTTCCTTTTGCCCCAATATTTAGGACTGTGTGTATGAGTAGTGAGTGGAAAAGCACAAGGTAGTTTTGGCCTGGGCTTTCATTGCAACGGCAGGATGATTGATAGTACCCATAGTATTCATAGTACTCTTAGTATTTATTAGTATTTATTATTTAGTATTCATAGTATTCTTAGGATTTTCTGTGACCAGTTTAAAAGAAAAAAAATGGTTTTCAACCTTAGCTTTCAATAGGTTGGAATTGAAAATCAGAATTACAGTTGGAATTGAAGATCAGAATATTTATGCAACTCTCCTACCCCTGACATTGGCAAACCCTTTAGATAGTATTTGAGGAAAAGAAGGTGTCCTAGTTATTAACTGGCACTTTTATTCTGTTGATGCATTCAGCTGTAACAAAACAGTTTGTTTCGTGATTTGGCTGTGGGAAGCTAATTAAGGTGTAATGCTATCAATTTGCATTCAAGCAGACTCCTCCATCTGGTAAAAGGAGGTTAAAATATCTCCAAGGCAGCCTAACTGAACTGCAGTTTGAAGCTTTGTGTCTACCTACAGGAGCGTTGCATCTGTCTGCTGTGAGGTCCTTCTCTGACATTTGAGAGAACTTGGAAGCTCTGACTTTGTAACATGATGTCAGGAAGTGTTTATTTTCTCTTACTCTGGGATAGAGTTGGATGGAAACATTCACTTGCTATGTGGAATAGCAGGGCAGATATTCTTCAGTTCTGCCATGTGCCTGTTATCTTCACTGGACTGATACGAGTTTTGTTCCATGTTTGTTTGTAAGTGCTCTGAATTATGCCATTCATATTGCATTTAAAAGAATTACTACTTTTAAGCAGATAGCAGTGACAATTATTTTCCTCAGCTCTATATTCTTGTAGAAGTAGATGCAACTCCTTCCAAAAATGCCTGCTACTTTATTCTCCGTCACTTTCTCTATCATCTGTTTTCCATCCCGTCTCTTTATTTCCTTCACTTTACCATGCTATAGGCTTCATAGGTCTTTTGGGAACTTGTGGAAGTATCAGGGCAGACCACAGGCTCCACAGTCTTTTGCTTAGAGCCCAAGAGCAACAAGGGCTCTTAGATTTTGCATAGGAGTCAGGCACAGGGTAGTCCACAGCACTTTGTCCCTAGCTTTGCAGTTTAAAAAAAGAAAAAAAAAAAATAGAAAAGAGAAAAAAAGAAAGCAAAAATGTGTGAGAGAAAATATATAAGCTGATTTCTTTGATTCTTTGATAGAAAGATCTCTGTTGTGTTTTTTGTTGTTTGGGGTTTTTGGGTTTTTTTTTTTTGCTCTTCTGATCTGTCTTAATTATTTCTAAAGTATGCACTGTGAAGAATTTCTAGCAGAAATTCTGCTAGACAGAATTAAACTGTTCTTGCATAACACATAGCAGACTACAGTGCTTCACTCAGCTTGAAGAAAAGTATCTAAAAATGGAATTGGAGAGTAAGAGAAGAGAGGTCTATTAAAATGGCTAAATAGTAGTGCTAATTAGGTGATCTTTTCTAGCTTTGACTGGCCTGAGAACTGAGTGGGTGGCTGAGTGCCTACAAGACTGATCTGCATTTGAGGAGACCTGGATTCCAGTTTTAGCTATTAGCCTGATTGCTGAGTCACCTTGGGGAAGTTGCCATGTTTCAAGTTTTCCCCAGGTGCAGAATAGATTTAACGATTCTGAGCTCTTGGAGGTCAGTGGTTGAAAAGTTAAATGTTATAGCTGTAAAATGCTAAGTATTATTAATGTATTGTTATTGTAGAAGTTTTGCAGTTAGCTTGCTTAAAACCTCTGTTCACGTGTTGCAGTATCACAGGAAAATAAGTATTTGAATTCTTGTGGAAGATGAATGAGATACAATGTTATTTTCAATATATATATAGACACACTGTATATAAAGAATATCCTATAAAATATCCATGTATATATTGAATATATATAATCAACATATAGATATATATATAAAAACCTTTGCCTGTGTTTGTCCCCATCATAAGACAAGCTATAGACTATTTTCCTTAGCATTAATAAATATTATGTAAAGAGTGTGCAAAAAATTACGATCACTTAGTTCAGAGGAGGGGAATAAGAAGGGATGTAATACTTTTTTCTTTTTTTTCCTGCATAATCCTCGGTATAAATATTATAGTTTAGACTTGCTTAGTTAGGCAAAAACTGAGGGACTTTCAATTAAGCTAAAAGGTGACAAGTTAAAACATAATAAAAATACAAAGGGGACACTTATGTGGCAAATGAGATCACCCTTCACACTATGTGAAATAATAAATGTTAAATATTAGGCAGAGGTTAGAGAAGAATTTCCTTTTCATGAATTCTCCCAGAGCAGCCTGGGAGGGCTGTGGGCCATGGCAGCCCTGGATGGGCCTGGTGACAGTCAGGAAAGATGTGAGCTTGGAAACAGTTGGACAAGATATGGTAACATCTAATGAGAGTGTTTGAATTTACAAGTTGTAAAGTATCTAGAGATGAGGAAAGAATTGCAAGTCAAGGAGCAAAGAAGAAGAAAAAGAAAGAAAAGTATGATGTCAGAGACTAATGTGTTGCTCTGACTGGTTGGTTGACTCTATAATGCTTGTACCTTTATTTGTTTTGGAGTTTAATGACCCAGTTAATTCATTACTTATTAACTCAGGGATTCTGCCTGAAGCGAGTCCATTATAGCTCATCTGTTGCAGGAATAGTATCACTATCCTTATTTTAAGTCTGCACTATGCATTTAATTTGACTAGATTCCTTCGATGTATTTCAACTTGGAGAGGAAAACAAATCTTCCTTTCATACTGGCTTACCTATAGTTTGACGCTTTCACTTGTTTTCAAGTTGAGAGAGTTGCTTCTGGACCAATTCAGACCCTCCTGAGCAGGATGGTCATTCCTGTGTGTTGTGATGGTGTTTTCCAAGTTGACAGAAAGGATGAGGTTTGCCTTTCTGACGTCCGTTCTCCTACAGAAACTTTGTAAGAACACTGGGACAACATTTAGTACTGATCCTTGTTTCATCCAGTCTCATCATGACTGGGTAGCTGTGGAGTCTGCTACACCTCTCTGGATGTCCTTCCTCTTCTACTCTCCCCTCTCTACACTGAGTACCAGCCTCTCCTCCTCCTCCTCAGCCTTTCTTCCTCCTCAGGACCACATTATGGGTGCTTACCTGCAGGGCCTGGATTTCTGATTCATGCTTTTCCCCTCTGGGTTGGGTTTCTGAAGTCGTCTTGGCATATTGGTGGTTGGGAAATGTTTTTCAAAATATGTTAATCTGAAAAAGCTGTTAATCTTTTTATTTTTGATAACATCATTTAGTTAGTTTCTGTGAAAGTCTCTCTGGAAAAAAGATTGCAAGTCTTTAACAATTAATTCAAAATTAATTAATTTTTTAAAATGAAGTATTTTTTGAGTAGAAAAAAAGTGCTTTTTTCATAATTAATTTTTCTTAACATTTCATTGTAACTACTGTTAACATAGTTTCTAAAAAAATAAACTATTTTAGCTCTAAGAAGAGCTAATACTTATTGAAGCTTCTTATCTAGATCAAATGTTCCATTTCGGGTTGAGTCAGAGTATCTTAGTGTTTTCATTGGCATTTAATAGCAACTATGTTTAATTAGTTTTAAGATGAAAAAAAAAACATATTTGGTTATTATGCCTTATCACTTCTTTTGTGTCATAAAATACATACAATAATGAAAAAAATCATGTTGCAATTAGCACTTTTAAGTTAGCTTTTAGGCAGAGCTAACTTTCAGTTATATCGAACAGTTTTAAATGCTAGATATGAAAGATTATGCATTTGCATATGCATTTGAAGGGCATGCATTTGCTGCCCTTCAGGTTTTCTTATGTTTTATTTGCGCAACCACTAAGCTTTGGCAAAAAACAGAAATCGGTACTTGCTCCAGCTGACAGTGCCATCATTAACACCAAGAGTACAGGTAGTGGGCAGCCTGTGCTACAGGCGTTCTGTGGGGTCATGATGTGCACAGCTGGCTGTTGTTTTCAGTGCCTGGCCTTGGAAATGCTGTCCTAGTAATGGTTTGGTGTCAAGTAAAACATGTGCAGGCCAGGAAGTGTCTCCCCATTGCAGCCCCTGCTTAGGACCAGATGACTTTAGCTCCTCTGCACTTCTCACAAGGAGAGAAAACTATCTCCATGTTGTATGCCCCTCTGTCATAGTTAGCTGTATGCAAAGGTTATTTCCATAGACCACAAGTAATTCATATTTTTTGTGCTAAATCCTATTATTTTTATCCCCTTCTATAGGATCAGAAGCCTTTTATAACCCCTTAGTGTATTTTCCTCCAAAAGATTTATCCTGTTAACTGTGAACAGCTGCGCAATTATGTGTGGATATCCTTAGAAAGCATTATAAATGCTGTGGTTAGTATAGGTGTTTTTTTCTCTGGGTAATAATATTGGAAATCTTCCAAACTTGTAGCGACTAGCTGTGAACAGCAGTAATAAATGTGTGTGTCTCCTATAGCTAATGTGCTCTGCAGTTAAGGGTAGTATCCTCTTAAAAGGCTCTTGTGTTACCACAGAAGTTAATTCATTTTGTCATTTTTAAAAAGCTTAACCAAACCAATAAATAGATCCCTCAAGGCTCTTATTCTTCAGACCCATCTCTCTCTCGAAATAGATGGTGAAGCACTTAGTGATGAGTATCTTCAGTAACAATCTGTGAGGTGGTGCGTTTACATATTTTGGCGGAAAGGCAGTAACTCATCCAGCTTCTGTGATCTGGAAGGGAAAAAAAAGGAAGAAAGAGTAGTGGAGGAAGCAACGCCTCGTCTTTCTGCCAAAGGCAAGGAGTGTTCTCTAAATCTGTATACAAAATGGAAAAAATGGCTTTCTTGTCCAGGTTTGTAGTAGTGTATTTCTTCTGCTCCCAGCCTTTCTTGAAGCCTTTCTCCACATGTGGGTGCTGGGGCCTGGCTGGATAGATTATTATGTTTGTTATTATTATGCTCTCCACCCCCTCAGCTTTCAAAGCATGACTCTACACGTGTGGATCAGGAAAGAGGCTGGTAACCAGCCCGCGTTAGCTGCGCTGGAAGAATCTGTGATTCCCTTTGCTGTCTTTCCTCTCATTTCCCCTTGTGCAGCTACAGCCATCCAGGGGAATGTCCTTTTCATTTCAGCTAGGAGTTAACACAAAGCCTTCGTATTTATTTGTATCTCAAATAAAATCGCTTCGATTTAGACTGGAAACCATTTGTAACCTAAAGTTGTTTTTGAGTTAGAATCTCTACTAGCTTCAGGTTGTTCCACCATTTCTTTGCAGAAACAGTTTCATAAGTGAAGACTGGATTTTGACTGTGCTTAAAAATTTATAGCATGGATTTATAGCATGCTTGGGAATTTCTATGGTGAAATGTTTTTATCAGAAAACTGATGTAATAAAAATGGAGATTCTCTACAGGCACATACTTGTTTGGATTAGAAAGTGATGAGGTCCAACAGAGAAGTTTTGATTAGGAGACTTTGAGAGATCTCAGTTAAATTGCCTGAAATACAGGCTGAAGTTCAAACCTTTCATCTGGATCAGGCAGATGAGTGAATTTTCCTGTATCGAACAACAAATTTGTCATATTTATCTTTTGTTCTGTCCACAGCCTCCCCAAATATTAAAAACTACTGAATTTAAGGAAGGGAGCACTGTACGGTTTTCAAATTATGTCTTGCTTGTAGAGTGCCAACTGGGAATCACTGACACGTTTTGGAAGCCAGCTGTTTTGTTAATCCCTTTCTGTGTGGACTGTTTTGGGGAACAGGTGATTTTTCTTCCTCAGCTGAATTCTTTCTCTTTGAGGAAGGAATTTTTGTAAGGTAGGGAAGCCTTTTCTGCTTTATTCGTAATAGTGTCTGCCCTGGTCATTTTGATTTGAACTTTAATGTGTTATAAAACTTACTGATGTAAGTTGGTGAGTGATATCCCTTGGCAATACATGGAAGTTAGATGTCAGTACTGATTCTCTTAGATCTCATCTCTGCCTCTGCCCATTGATATGAAGACTGAGGGGTGCTTCCCCAGGTCTCAGTTTGAGAGGGCCTTCCTTCTGCCTTCTTCAGATTCCTAGAAGATAATCACTGGTGACTGAGAGAGTTCACTGTATTGAGGAATATTCTGTTCCATCATCCATCAGATTTTGAAGGGGGATGGGAGATTAATTTTGTATATAAGACAACACAGTTCACTTGGTCTTCAATTTGCTGATGGCACCAGGCTCTGTGCTCCTGGTTTTCACAGGCTGGTCCCTCAGTGATACTTGGAATGAAGACTGGAGCATGGAAACTTGAATAAATGCTTGCGTGATAGAAGAAATCACTGTAAAGGATGGTAGAAATGATGTCAGTAGTCACAGTCATGACTGCGCTCGCTGATGTGTTTGCTGTGCTTCATAACCTAGGGGACTTCTTAGATTCTCGGTATCTCAGCTAGTTGCAGTTGTCAAAAGCACTTTAGATCTCTGGTAAGATAAGCAAATTAATACCCGTTAGAGGCAAGGAAGGATTTTATGACTTGTTTCCCCAAGCCTGCAAGCTCACAGGTACCCAAGCCTGTTTCAGTGACAGAAGTGCATATATCCAACAAAGAATACATCTGACATAGGCTGCTTTTGGAAATTGGAGAGGAGAGGGAAAAGAAAAGAAAAGAAAAGAAAAGAAAAGAAAAGAAAAGAAAAGAAAAGAAAAGAAAAGAAAAGAAAAGAAAAGAAAAGAAAAGAAAAGAAAAGAAAAGAAAAGAAAAGAAAAGAAAAGAAAAGAAAAGAAAAGAAAAGAGAAAAGAGAAATTGTAGGGTGTTGCAATTCAAGGAGGTGCTCACTCTGAACTACATTTTGTGTGCTGCTCTCCTGTGTTCTGGAAATCCTAAGGCTGTCAGGAAATAATTCTGTTAAATGTTTAATAGTGTCCTACTTGCTGCCGAAGTAGAAGATTCTGGCAAGAGAAATAGTGACAAAATAAAGTAAAAGGAGATTCAAAAATTAGTTATGTGACACGTCAATAATTTCTGACTGTCAGTTAAATAGTGCATATCAATAAAAGGTTGGTAGCACTGGAGAATAATGTTCAGGATCTTGAACAACGTTTCTGGTATATAATTCGCAAATTGGTTGACAAAATACCTGCCTAACAGATGCCACATACTACCATATTCCAATACTTATTATACTTGTCCTAACAAAACCAGAACACCAGTTATCTAGCTAGCTATAATTTTACAATATATCTGTTTCCTTAAGAGTCTTTTAAAAATACAATAGGAAGACAATTGGCCAAAAAAAGTCACCTGTTTTATTCTTCCTCATATGTTTGTGAGGGCAGAGCAAAGGCCCTAGGTGACACACAAGAGCTGTGGGGGCTCCCCGGGCTGGCAAGACAGAGGCCTCACCAGCAAGGGCCCATCGTAGGGCCCCCAAGCAAGGGAGCAGGGCAGGCTGGAGGTGGCAGCTGGGGTCCGTTCAGAGCCCGCCTAAGTCTGCGGTGATGAAGCAGGTTCAAGGTGAAACAAAGGGCTGCACAATAGATTATGCAGGGAGGGCAAAGGTAGCGCTGCTGCAGCCTGAGCCTTCTTAAGGTCAAGAGTAACTAAAACTTTGTTAGCAGGTTTTGGTCTTGGCTCCTAGGACGGGATACAGCTGCATTTTTATTTAAGCCTCCTCTTTAGGATGGTCTCTGACAACAAGACCATATACTAATTCAGGTTGGAAGGGACCTCTGGGGATCTTGAGGGCAACTTCTTTCTCAAATCAGGTCCAGGTAGAGCAGGTTGCTCAGGGCAAAGTCCATTATGGTTTGAATATCTCCAAGGATGGAGATTCCCCCAGTCTGTCAGGGACTCATCGCAGTGTTTGACAATCCTCATAGTGGAAAAAAAATGTTTCCCTGAAGCAGCAGCTTCTGCTGCTTTTTGTCCCATCCCTGTGCACCTCTGAGAAGAGTCTGGCACTTTCTTCTCTACACCTTCCATTAGGTAGTTGTAGACAACAGTTTGACCCCACCCTGAGCCTTTTCCTAAAGCTGGACAAGCTCAGCTCTCTCGGCATCTCCTCGTGGCTCATGTGGTTCAGCACACCAGATACCCTGGTGGCCTTCCCCTAGACTCACTCCAGTGTATCAGTGTCTTTCAGGTTTTGAGAAGTCCAAAATTGGGCACAACTCCCAAGTGTTGTGAGTCAACTTTTAAGTGCCAAATAGAGGGGAGGAGCTCCTTCCTTAACCCACTGGTTCCACTTCGGCTATTACAGTCCATACCTTCAGCAGTATGGCAACAAGAGGACTGCAGGAGATGGCTGGGACCCAATTCTTAGGCAGTTATGGTATAGCTGAGCTCATAACCTATGTCTCCTACAGAATAAAAGAAAAAAGAGAGGCCTTGTGCTATTTAGGAAGTGATTGTAACTATCTGAAAATTGAATACCCAGTACTTCCCCATGAGTCTTTGCAAAAAAAGAGATTGAGGGAAAAAAAAAGAAAAAAAAAAAAACAGATAAATCTGAAACTTTGCACTTTCTTGAGTTCACTGTGTTCTGACAGTAGAAATAGTAGATGCCAAATAAACTTCTCAAGTGATGAGCCTGGGTTAGTTACAGTACTAACTTCTAAAATAATCTGGAAGTGTGGTAAGGAAGGGGTTGCAGGATAGATATCCCCTTTCATCTGAGATAGCCAGCAGTCCAGCCCTGCAGGTTCTTTTGAGAGTTTGTTGCAGATCTCCTGGTTTTCAAAGAGACACTGGTTAAGTGAGTGTATATGTAAATTCTTGAAGGCTTGGGCCGAGCTTGGCAGTGTCTGTCCCAGAGGTGTAACGGCGGAGATGAATCTTGCTGTGCAAGAATCATGTGGTGGAATTACCACCTCAAGATTCAGGGCTTAGCTCCCACTTTGCCTTCAGATCATCTCTGGCTGAAGGCAGCTGAGTCCACCTACGTGTGCCTTTGTTCCTCACTGGTGAAACAGAATAAATGATGATAATTCTTTTATATGCTTAGTACGGAGCTTGTCATGGAAGGATTAATTCTAAATTCTGTCTGAATCTTGGGTACAGATGATAGGTGCTAGTAGAATATAAATATGAATTATCACCAGTTCCAAACTGTCTCACTGTGTTGGAGTGAGTACCTTCCAGTAAGCAGAGTTTAGCCTTTGCTAAGACTAAGTCCAAGCTGTATAGCCTTTGCTAATTTTTGTCACAAAAATATTCTGCCTTTTTTCAGTTAAAATTTAGAGATCCATATTTTTAAAAATACATAAATACAATGTAAATCCCCACACCCTTTTTGTATTACAAAGAAAGCTGTTGTCCCAACATTGCTTAAGCTTAAAAAGTGTCTCAGATTACTTTTTTTTTTTTAAAATTGAAAATGAAGTTGTGCAATTTGGACAAAACAAGAGCATGGCTTCTGAACTGTGTTAAATCTCAGGAGCTGTCTGATATTTGCACACTTTTCACTTAGTTATAAAGTCATCATCATGGCCTCCAGAATTATTTGGACACTTTGTTTTCCTGGGTGATTGCTGTTGCTGATTCTGTACATTTCAAATGTGTACTTTGAAGGGCAGAAGAACAAAGAAGAAATCAAAACACAGCTTTCATATTTGCAAAGTAGAAAATGAGTAGGATATTTCTGGTACAGAGAAAAATATATCCTTCATGTCTTTCTGTGTATTACATAACAGGTATGTCGAAAGACTAATAGATAATTAATTTTTTTTTACAGTCCATGCAATAAATGATTTTTTGTTACTCTGTAGGTGGCAGATTTCATTAGTTGGTGAAATCAGATGTGGACCAGATGTGGGTTCTCTTTCCTACTCATGACTTGCTCACTTTTTGGTGTGGGGAATTCACCCTGCCTTTGGCTTTTTTTGTTCCACTATGAGAGACAGCACTATCACCACCTTGATAAAAGGATGTTGATGTGGGCTTTGTATAAACAGTGTTTTACTTCAGGTCGTGTGGACCTGGAGTGTCTGATTTAAACAAACAAACAAAAAAACACAGATGGATATGAGAAGCTCTATATAAAAAAAATCCAGGTTTTGCAAGGCATCAGGCTCTGATAGCTTTACTTCATAATGAATCACAGGTATACCATCTAGTTAGGTAAGATATTTTAAAGCATTTCTCCTCCTGTGTCCTCTGTAACAATCAGTAGAGTCTAATCTTTCAGAAGCAGGATATACCACCAATCTATTTTTGTGTCAGCCATACTCTTTTTCCAGGTGTGCTCTGTAGACTGACAGAATATGAATTTGGGGAAGGGTGTGTCAATGCAGAAAAGCTTACATTACTTGTTTCACTGATGGATGGAATAACCCTGTAGATTGGGCCAGAATTGGAAAGGCATCAAGAAAGCTTAGATTTACTTTCCCTTGTGTGCTGTAATATCAGGTAATGGTTTAGCATAGAATTGGTTCATTTGCCATCAGACCCAAACAAAACATATACTTTTAATAGCTAAACATTACTGCTGTTATTGCAACACAGTGTTTTTCTATGGTAGTGGCAGTGCACTTGAACCTCAGAGATCCCTGTGGGAAAAGCAGCCTTTCCTGTCCGACTGGCAAGTGAAAGCTGTGGTGAGCTCTCGGGTAAATTCTCTGAGTTGATACCATAGCAGATGGGACGTGTAGTCATGATCAGAAAAAAAAATTCAACAAAAATAAAGCCTTGCATTTGCTGATGGGAAACACCTCCTCCATAGTAGCTGTCTTTAGATACTAGATTTCATGGTCTTAATAATATTTTTATTAGTGAGACAAAATCTAAAACTGATGCTGTTCCCAGTTATCACACAGATGATGTCTATCATACAATCCTAATTAACAGTCTAGTTAAGATTTGTGAGTAAAGTTAGTGGATTTGGTTAAAATTGGGCAGCTGATACATCAACTATTAATATTCTCTTCTAATGAGATTTTTTTGAGTAACCTCGTCCCTTGCATTTCTTAAATCATAGCAGATTCTGTTCATACAAATGGCTATGGGCACGCTAACACAAATAGCAACATCTCTTGTCCTTTCTCTGGGGATCAGCTGGGGAAGTTTACAGACATGATGCATCTGGGAGCTGGGAGTGGGAATAAGAAGAGCTCTATTTAAGTGAGTCAGGACTCTAAATCATTTCCATTTAGCATGGTTTGCAGAAATATAGCAAACCGGCATATATCTAAAATGTTCTGTCCTGCACATTACTGCTTTCACTGTTACAACCTATTGAAAATAAAGTCATGTTGCAAAATGGATCAAGCCATTCATTTGAAAGATCTAGGACATTGCTTTAAGGTTCTCTGGGTGGTGTAAGGAAATTGTTATTTAAACAATGTGGACAGAATTGCCCTTATCCCTTTATTCATTTCTTACAGGAAAAAGCATTCTCAGGTGAGGCAGAAAATCTACTTCTTTCAAGAATGTTCCCAAGTGGAACTTGGCTAGTGAGAATTTTCTAAGAAGGGAGAAGTTTCTGATAAACGAAACAGGAAAGTACAACTGTTGTTTGCCATGGTTTTGGGAAGGTTTCCTCTAGCACAGAATGCCCGTTTCTGCAGTGGCAAAAATTCTAGCAAAATTAAAGTGCCAAGTGGCTTCACTGCTTTTCCCTGTGGTGCGACTTTTGTTAATCCCCTCAGAGCTGCAAGATACTGATTGCTTATCTAAAAGAGGGTGTGTGTGTACGGCGGGGTGGGGGGGAGAAATTAAGACAAGCACAAAATCCTCCTGTTTCCTCATTTAAAATGACTGACTTTCACTAATGCACCACCTTTCCCAGAGGATTCTTGTGTTCAGTGGTACTGAAAACCATAGCCATGAGAACTGAAGAGCCTGAGAATTGAAGCTCACTGGCAGAGTACAGTTTCAAATGGAAAAATGCTCCCCTTCCAATGCAAATCTCATAGGTTTCTTCTACTTTTAACTCTCGCTGAATAGTTGTCCTCAGAGGCTTCTGTAGAATCATCTCAAATCTGACCATTGCCCTAAGAATAAACTTAGCAGTTGCTGCTTTCAGGCACTGCAGAAAATGAAATGATCTTGCCGTTATCCCTGCTGTTGGGATTTACTAAGAGAGTGCTGCTCTATAACTAATAATTAAAAATGGGGAGCGTCCTGGGACACTGGTGGGTCTAAGGTAAGTTAATTCAAGCTGACATCAAAATCTGCATAAACTTTGTTTTTGCCTATGAAAGGGAGCTATACCATGTCACTTTTACTTTTTTTTTCTTAAACGAATTGCTAATTTAGTCTGTGTGGTTTTACAAAAGAAAAATAAACTTTCAGAGCTGTAATATACTTCCTTGAGGGAGTGTTACCGAACTTTCTGCTTTTACATTATCACAGTTTTTTTTTTTCCTGTTCTTCTAAGTTACATTAAAGTTGGGTTACAGAATACCTGTAGCCTTTTAATTAGCTTAGACAAAGCCTTTGCAAGAATTTGTTTCAGGTTCTATATTTCGTTTGATGCCAAGAGTTTAGTTGTGTCTAAATGAGTTTTCAATGTATTTGCAACCTGTTTTTTCTTCATTACAAGATGAACACAAAAAATTGCAATTTGCAATTTTAAAAAATCCACAGTGGTGCTATCAGAGAAATGGAAAAACACTAAGAAACTAAATCTGCCTTTCAGAGTCTTCATCCACATATCTAATGTGATCATGTGGTGCTGTTTTAGTTTATGTAAATAAATATTCATTAGCATCATCTGTGAAATGTTACTTGATGTTATTATGCTAGTACTGTTTGTGCTTCCATAATTGAAGTTCAAATGAATTTAACATTTGAAGTTGAGCTTCAAGTACTTTGTTACACAAGAGGGATACTTCATATTACTTCTAGGATTACCAAATATATTTAGGGAGTTGAAGTAAATATTCTGAAACTCCATAAGTATGTTGATTAATTTAAATTTAATGTGATTCCAGAATCATTTCTGTCCATCATGTAGAGCAGTGACAGAACAATGCAGACTGCTCAGACTGCTGATTTGCTAAATAAGTTTAACCTTTTGCAGTTTTTACATTGCAAGTAGGTCATTGTTTTTTTGCTCTTCTCTATAATTGACAGCTTCTTTCTGAGCAGAGGAGCTAAAACATAATTTTCACTGTCACAAACTCTTAAAATCTCTTCTGTCTCCCAAAATGACTTCCAAGTACTCTTGCATTCAGTTGGCATTGCTCACTGATCTCTCAAAAGGACTAAGTCTATGCCTGTTATTGGGAAGATAGTGACCTTTCCTTTAGACTGTCCCTGGCATGGTCAGGACGGGCATGTCCATGTAATGTTCCCAAACAAAGCGTAAGTTTTGATGTCATAATAGTATAGGAATGAAAAATGAATTTTTTTTTTTAAATGTTATAAATCCAACCTGAAATTGTAAACCTTGAATGTTTATCCTCTTGGTAGTGTGTTTGAGTAACTCTGCTTTGCAGTAACATACCTTCAGGTAGCTTAGTTGACCTTTCTGTTTCTGAGGCTTGACATAACTGGCACAATTTTTTTTTTTTTTTTTTTGCATGACTTTACTGATACATACTCTCAACTGCAAGACTATAATAGCCTAAAATAAGCCTAAAAAAAATTAAAACTAGGAGTTGAAATTACATCCAGAAACAATTTGGCAACTTACTGCCCAACAAAATACTTGAAATCCTAGCCTGTAAATAGAAGTTCAGATATTAAGAAAACTAAATGCAGATGCACAGGCAAGTAGCTGTATGCAGAGAGTAACTTATGTTTTCCAGAGCTATTACTTTCTTTCATGTACTTTAGATACCTGCTATTTAAAACTTGACCTATTTTCCTAGAGACTTTCCATTCATCTTTGCTGTCAGACATTTCCATGGTAAGATTTCAACTTTTCTCTTTATCCTTTCTTTACCTTGAAATAGAATAGTTGGTTATTATTGAAAAAGAAAAGATACAGTTCAGATGGACCGCGGTGGTCTTGGATGCTTTTATTGGAGTTATGTTCTATCAGCTAATACAGCAGTTTTATTCTTTGCATGAATAGTGATATAGTTATCTTTTCACTTTTCTTTTTGAAATATTTATACCATTCTTTAGAAACTTGAAGGCTACAAAAAAGAAGATCATTGGGATTGTTTAAAGATGAGCTAATACCTATCTCCCTGGCACACAAGGATATTTAAAGAGTATTTAAGTTGTAAAAGAGAGCACATGAAAATTGCAAAATGCAATACTTATGAAGGCTGTCTGTGAAGAGGTAACTCATTATAAAGTTTCTGAATTTATTACTTTTTTACCAGCTTATCCTCCACATATCTGCCCTGGTATGCCCCCACTGTGGGAATAAAGAACAAAAAACAACAACAAAAGTGCTAGTGAACTACTAGTGAATAAAACATTTGCTTCGTTTGTTACAGAAACTGGAAAGAATGTGGTTGCTAAGTCAAAACTGGCCTGGAGAGACAGCTTATATTCCTGAAGAGGATTCACAGCTTTGGTAGTCTGTATATGAAGGGGGGGGGAAAAAAAACCTTCCTCATCTGCCACTAGACTAAGACACCTACAAGTGTCTTTAGCAAGGTCAGCATGTTTCTGCACACCCTGCATGACTTTGGCGCTTGAGGCAAGAGGCCTAGTAGGTTGTTTTCCTTTGGGAAGCAGTGTGAGAAGAAAGCGGGACACTTTGTCACTTTGCTTCCCAGAGATCTGTCAACAGCAGATGACTCAGGCTCTGCTGCTGGCTCTGCGGGAGCGCAGGCTGTAGTGAGCACCCGGTTCCTCCTGCAGTTTGTGTTTGTGTGTGTGTGTTCCAGAGTGTGTTAGCAAAGTACCTGATTTTCCACCAGTGTGGCATGTGCTCGGTGTATGTGTGGAGGACTTTGGGTAGAACGGGGAAAAACTGAGTCGAGACGCTTTGCTTAGTCTCCTGTGAACTGTAGTATGGTTTCTCAAAATCATATATTTTGCCAAATTCTGTGCACTGTTCTGGGGGCATGCGAGCTTCCCCGTGTCTGTTTCAGTGTTGGCCTCCCCTGCAGACAAGAGCTAAGCACCCTGAAGAGAAGCTCGCCAGTGTAATTTTTTCGTGTATGGGAAGAGCACATTCATTAGCTTCATTCTTAGAAACTGTGGAGACACCTCGATATTTTTTTCAAAATGTTCCAGCTAAGGTACATTCCCAGAACAGCGCATTTCTTTCAGAGGAGTTCAGGTTTATCAAAGTAATGAACAGCAGATAGATGTGTGTCAGCTAAACTTAGCAGTAAGTTACAAGCCAGTTTGCCATATGTTTCAGACCTCAGCTAGCACACACCCCGAGAGCCACATAGGTAACTTACTTGGAGCACACTTCCTATAACCGATTAGTTTCATTTATTTCTGTGTGATTTCATAGCTTGTTTTGCTGATCGTTTTGCCCCTTTTATGCTTAGAAGGTAATTGCATTACAGGATATATTTGTCTTTCTGCATTTCAGTAGAAAGCCACAAGGGAGACTTCCCTGCACAAGAGAGATGCCTGTGAAGATGCCACATTGCCTTGCAGCCATATGACACTGTCATAATTCTGTCAGTTTTGCAAGGTGGTTTCATTTCAAAGCATTAAGAAGGCAGCAGGTGCTGGAAGACATCAGGGAGCAAGACTGTTGCTTTAGTTCCAAGCAGTTTTGTTCCTTGTTTTCATTAACAGCAGTGGAGAGCATGGATTTCTTCATCTCCCTGAATTCCAGAGGATACTAGATGTGTTCTATAAAAACAGCTGTGTTTGATGTTTGTAAAGGGGTATGTCACTATACTTTTTTAAATACTGGTGGGAAGGTTTTCTTTCCAATTTGGAAGTCAATTTATTATACCAGCACAAAACAAAATCCTGTATCCTCTGTGAGGCAGGAAGTTTTGGCTTCACAGAGTTTGCCACAGACTCATCAGAGTGAGGTCTGGAGCCTCCATTTCATGTGCTCCACATTAAGAATATTCCTAAAGACTTCAGAAGTTCAGCGCGTTCCAACTTCTGTCTCAGATGTTTCCCCACTCTGAGAAAGCACAGGCTTCTCTGTGCAGGGGATGTCGGCTCTTCTTTGCCTTGTTGCTGAGCTCGGCAGGGCTCTTCTGTGGCCTGAGACCCACTGGCTGCTGGAGATGCAGTAGAAACTGTAGCGCTGATTTTCTGCCGGTTTGCAGGGAGAAGTTTTATAACCTTTTCTAAGGGCATTGATCAAAAAGCACAATAATACAGGATGGATACTGTCCTAATGTGAGTTATACTAACATTATTTTTATTGCTTCATTTTTGTAGAATATAATGAATTGAAATTATACATATATATATGTGTGTGTGTGTGTGTGTGTGTGTGTGTGTGAATATATATTCCAAAAGTTCTCTCCTAAGTTACATAAGCTAACATTGAAACTTCATGTCAGTGTTGGTTCATGTAGCATTTCCAATATACTTACATATTATAACCCTTTTCAGGCCCAAGTGAGTGATTTAGTGATTTTGATGAAATTAATGTACAACTAATGAGACTTTTACAAATGATCAAACATGGTCTCCAAACTGCGTTTCCTCAGTTTGGAGACATGTTTGTTCAATGTGAAAATGGCAAAGGGAGCAGGTTCTGCAAATACTCAGATTTGAACCATACTGAAATAAAATCCACGTGCAGCTTCAAGTACGTGCAGGATTTTAGGTCATGCAGACAGGACGCCAGAACTTTGGTTTTCCTACTTCACTCTACTTAATTCTTTTACAAATCCTTATTTTTAAGTTTTAACATTTCACTAAATTTGTTGCAGTTATTGTGTTCCAACAGATTTACATTACATAAATTCCCTGAGCTTGTTTCTCCAACTCTAGTTTGATGATGTTATATTCTGAAATGTCACTGTGCTGTGAGGAGCACAACAGGAAGTTAGTGTTGCCATAGCCACAGTTTTTAGTATCTGAGTGTTGAATTTTAATAAGACCTGTTCATTTACCAACACTGTCATTGTAATAATGAAGTCAATATTTTAGCTTGTATCAGATGCATTCTATTTTTAAATATAGTAACATCCTGGGGAAAAAGAAAAACACTCTTCAAGGGGGGGTTCTTTCTGCTTCTGACAAACTCAGTGGTTGGGTGTGAATCTTGCCATTTGTTTGTAGATGCCTGTCTGAAATAGAAAATGTCCAAATAAGAAATGAAAATTCGTAACTCTTTGGTTGCCACAGTAACAGAAGGTCCCATAGCCCTTCTCCAGTCTCGCCATCCTAACCTTAAATCCTCAAAATAACTCTTTCTGAGCCATATTTCAGAAGCAAAGGATTTTAAAATATTTTTATAAGTACTTTTTTTTTTAAGTTAGTAGAACTAATTTCTGTAAGACCTTTTAATCCTCTTCCCAATTTAAATAAGAGGATACTGATGTAAGAAATTGTAACTGCTGATATTTAGTGTATTGCTTTCTAATAGCACCCATGAGCTGATGGATTTTACGCAAATGTAAAGGAAGACACGCTGCTTCCTCCACATGCAGAACAGGATATGCACACAATTCTGAAAGGCTTTACCTATAGATAATTCCATTTAAGAAAGGCTCATCAATCTTAGGGATTCATCAGTCAAGGAATTCAGGCAGAGTTGGAAATGCGGAATTTTGGAACTCTTTCTGCCATTTACCTTCAAAAAGATTTTATATTTGGCATATCCTGTGTATCCTAGAAGTAGATACACAGAAATCTATATCATAGACATACAGAATGCTAGATAAAGTCATACTAGAAATAATAACATTTTTAGTGCTTGAAAAAATAAACTCCTTATGCATTTTTCAAAAGTAGAGCAAGAACTAAAGATCACTCCTTAATAATGTGTTGAAATCTGTTTCCTTATTGCTTCAGATGTTACAGCATTGTTAACAATGGTAAATAATAAAATATTTAAGGTATTTTCCTTCTGTTACTTTTAAGCATGATATTCTGACATACTTCTGTTTCTGAAAATGATGCTATATGTCTCCTGAATTAATAGGTAGAATATTGATGCACCCAGAATGTCTTGCCATTATGTTGACATGTGTGTAATTGAATTCTTCCTCCTGTTCTGCTAGGCTGGTCTGTGTGGCAATATGTCCTGCTGAGGACTACAAATATTATGTCATAAGCCCATGAGAAATTTTCTGGAAAAAAGTCCTGCTTCAGTTTCACCCTGATGGAAGCCTCCCTGTTTTGCATTTGTGATGTCTAAAGTAATGCCAAAATGTAAGGGTTTTTTTTTTTTTTTTTTGCAGATAGGCACAATCTGTCCATGTTTTGTTGCTCAGAACAGTGGGACCTGTTTTGCCTACAAGTTCCTTTCATGCCTCCTAGAAATGTGACCTATTTCAAGCATACACAGAAGGCTTGGCCTATCTTGGTAAGCCTTGGAACGCAGAACTGTGTGCCCACTAAAGAAAACATAGGCAAAATTAATATTTTGTCTAGTAGACAAAATATTTTGAAAATTTATCATACGTTCAAGTGTTTTTAGGGTTTCAGAGTTTGTGTGCTACTATTAGTGATGTAGGGACCACCTGTCCATTTGAAAGTAAAGTTTGTAGCCAATAAGCAGTACTTCTAAATGTATCTTTTCCAATTATGACAGTAAAATGATGGTTTCTAAACAATAAACCCATTAACTTTGTTCCCAGCTTTCAAAGAACAGTGGGATTATTTTCAAAAATCTTTAGTTGTCTCTCAGTTTAAAAAAATAAACTTTTGTTTCTGTTGCTATTATTCCACATAAACTTGAAGTCATTCCTTTATTTAACTTTATAGTTTCAGATGATACAACCAGTGACCTGAAATACTGCTTTTAACATATATAATGGATAAAAAAGATCTAGTCAATTGGAAACAAATTTATATGGATGAAAACAGATAAATATTTTACACCTGAATGGAGAGGGAAAAACTTGTAGTGGGAAAAATTAATGAAGTCAGAAAAACTCATATAGAGTGGATACAAGAAAACAATCACCATATGTTTTTTGAGGCACTTAAGGAAAATTTATAAGTTGAATTTCAGAAGAGTGGTGCCTAAATTTCAGAGAATTTCTTTGGGATCTGGACTTCCAAATGCATTGTGCCCTGGAAAATCCTACTCACAAAGCACAGCCCATCTAGTTACAGTTATTATGGTATAAACATTTCAGAATTAGTACTCTAAAAACATGGTAGTTTAAAGCCTAAATGCGTGTCTGATTTTCAGAATGTTCGGAAATATAGAAGCTTCCACTGGCATCAGAATAATACTGCACTTCTCACAGAGAGTCTGTTTCAGATACCTGAGCTTTCCTTATATCAGACTTGTTCCGAGGGCACAAATTTTCTTTTGGCCGCACACAGCCTCGGTATCAGCATCAGTAATGTTAAGGCTGCCTTTACGTCGAGCTGATAAATCCGTTTGGCCAGGATGTCTGGATTTTGCTTTTGTGAAAACCACGGTGTTGATGTTGACTAGATGCATGCCTGGATTCAGCCCTGATAAGGAGTTAGACTACTCTGCAAATTGTGCCTAAGGCTGGGAGCTTCAGAAAGCACAGAGAATCTGCAATCTAAGTGTAGCTTTTATGACCAGCTGAAGTAACTGGAGCCCAGTCAGGGGATGGTAATGGTCTCAGTGCCTGTTAAAGCTTCAAACTGGGCCATACAGAATCTCTGGGTAATGGTTGATTTGAGTAAATCTTCAGATAATTAATTTCCTCTCTATAAACCCTGTTACACAAACATCTGGCTACTTAGCTGGTGATCCTGTTGTGCACAACACACAATCTTTCAGGTCATCCTCCTTAGTTCATTCTCTGCTTATTTCCCACTCAAGATACAGAGTGGGTGTTTTCTACTTTCCCCTGCAGATAGAAAAATATTTTCCAAAATCTGACCTATTCTTAAATTAAATACTGGTTGAAAGTTGTGAGCTTTAGCTGTGTTTGTTATAAACTAAAACATGCCCGTTCAGCAGCTCAAAGCAGACCTGCCCTGCAGTCCTATCTAATAACAGTGAGTGAAGCACATTAAATTCACAGTATGTTCGCATTAGTTTCACAGTAACTCTTACATTATCAGAGAACAAAAATGAAATTAGCAGCCAGTAATGTTGTAACCAAGAATACAGCACAGAGAAGGGGATAAAAAGGAGCAATTTAGAGCTGCCAATTACAAACATTTAATGATAAAAAGGTACTTTTATGCAGAGCTTATCTTAGCTGGATTCCTCATTGCTAACAGGAATTTCCATATTATTTTCAAAAAATGCAATTTTATTAACATCTAATGCTGCTTTAAACAATTACTAAGCACTTTTGTTCAATTTCTTCTGTTCCTTCTTACACATGTGGTATAAGACTTCATGCAGAGAACCTAAAGCAGGCCTGACCTTTCTGCCTACTGGAAACTTTTTGGTTCTTGAATACTAGAAGGTGATGGTAAAAAAAAAAAAAAAAAAATCAGATCTTAAGAGTGAGATGATATGTTCATTTTAGACATATATTGCTTAAAATATAAACTGGGCTCTCGTTATATTCCAGACTGTGGCATTGATTTGTGTATCTGAAATCTGCAAGACACTGTTGGTGTCTGCTGCTTTGAGACTGAGACACTCGTACCAAATACTACTAATTGTTCATTGCACTAAGGAGCTTTTTATGTAATTAGTCTACATTTTTGGATGAGGAAATCAATTTTAAATTAAAGGACTGCACTAGGGAAAGATGTAGTTAAATGGTCCTAAAAGGAAATTGGAAAACTGTAAGAATATTGTAGTGTTTTATCATGCAATATCTTCCGAAGAGCTTTTATTTCTGCAATGAGTTTTGATACCTGAAGAATAGCTTTTTGTAGATTATGGTAATTTGCTATTAGAAGTTTAGTTACCTTATTTTGGAACTGGCAAGATGATTAATGCTGCATTAGAGATAAGACATCATTCAGAGACCAGAGAGGAGTAGAACAGTGAGAAATGGACGTAGGAGATTTGAGCAGTGTTACCTGAGGAATCTTATTTGACATATGAGCAACGTATTATTTAACTACAGAAACATTTTTT
>VZSV01000038.1:5419502-5448674 GCA_013398735.1 Nothocercus julius | reverse complement strand
GCAGCTTCCTCTCAGCTGTGGTATTCAGATCTTACCTTGCCCAAGATAAGATGCCCATGTTGGGAGCAAACTAATCTTTCCAGTTTATCAGCTTTTTAGTGCTTTTTAGTTTAATGTAAAAATCTCTCTCTCTCTTGCCATTCTTACCATGAGAGGAAAATGGCTGTCAGCCTTGTCTTGAGAAGTGGCTGGCTCTGGTCATCATCCTGGTAGTTCCTTCCTCGCTGTCTTTCAGTTCTCCAGCACTCTCAGCGGTGGACAAGGAGCTTTCTGCTCCAGCCATGGCTGTAGCCTCAAGAGAAGCTGCCAGCCCAGCCCATACTGGCCTTTCTGGCTCCCCTTCTGTACTTGAGTGTAACAGCCTGACTGAAATGCTCTAGAGGAGAGGACCGAGCACTGGCTCATCAAAAACTCAAAGAACATACACACCACTGGTTTCAGCTAATGGTCTTTTAAGTACTGAAGTTTCTGGATTGCACATTTAATGAAGGCCAGGTATGTTACGTAAGAGTGGTTATTCTTATTACCTGTGCAATTGTTATTTTGAATTTTTGACTGTGACTTATCCTTTGAGGGGGAAAAAAAAATCATTCTAAGTGCTTAATTGTGTATTGCATCAAAACCTTTCATCTAATATTTGTTACCATTATGTTTCACAGATAGTTCCAATTGATTTATCATAGTTTTCTCAGCAGATAAGCTTACCCATCCTACCTTCCCCGTGCCATGCATTTTCTGTGTCACTGAGCTGATAGAAAGCCTCACTTCCCCCTTGGGTGATTAATATGTGAGTTGCTGATGATCATCCTCATCATATTTGGGTCCCATTTGGTTCCTACTGAAGTCACCTAGTTAAAGTGATCCCAGGCAAGTATGTGTTGTTCCAAGCTCTTTGGGTTTTTGAGAAATGGTGTGGTCTCTTAACAGGAGAAAAATCCACTAGGTGTGAAAGGTTTCAGCTTGAGTCCTACCAAAGTCGTATTTGTAGCTTCTGTACACAGCAATGCAACCTGGATTCACAACTGTTCATCCAACAGAGTCTATGAGAGAGAGGATGATTCTGCTGGCTCCCAAGAAGGGATTAAAAATCGTAAATATAAGGTAAAGTGAGCCTCCAAGTAGGACTTTGACCTTTAAAGGCAAGGTTATAGCAGAGTAGTGTTCATTAGTCTCCTAGGTAGCTGGTCTGGAGCGAATGATGGAAAGTGTGTGCTAACAGCCAAATGCTGCAGTTGGATCTCTGAACAGTCAGTGATTATATTGATTTTATGAAATCTGAGAGTCAATAAGAAATTGTTCTTCACCTACCTCCAAAATGTGAGCACACAAGAAAACTACTGAACAGTATATACTTCTGTAAAGCAAGCAGTTAACAGTTGCATTTAAAAAAAAAAAAAAACTCACTGCAGAAAACTGGAAAACAAAATGGAACTTTCTGAACTCAAGGAGATTTGAAAGAATTTTGCCCGTCTCTAACATTTTTATTTTAAATCGTCGCTTCTTCACTTCTCTGATAGTGTAGCAATAGCAAGGTAAAAATAGGGTGTAAGAAGAAATGATAGAAGAGGAAATGTTAGGTAGGAAAAAAGTGAACAAACGGAAAACCCCTACAACATTTGACGTTAGTGGCAATTTATTCTTTTTCAATACCTGCAAAATATCTTTTGCATTTTCAAATGTATTAAAAAAAGTCCAATTTGAATTGAAAAATAAGATGAATGTTTCAGAAGCCCGGAAAAGAATACCTAAGAACTTAACATAAAAATAGAATATGTCCAAAAGAAAGCTTTAAAGACAACTTCTGAATTTTCTATGCCTATATATACTTTTCTAAAGATTTCCTATTATTAATGCGTATAGGCATTTCAACCCAGAGCATGATCTCATCTTAGCAGCAAAGATAAACAAATGTGATGTGATGCATTAATATGAATGGCTCCAGGACGTAGTATGTTGCTTCAAAATGTTTTTTCTTGAGTTTGAGAAGAACCAATATCCTGGTGTTGATAAGGGAAATTGTGTGCTGGATGTTTTGATACTCTTCCATGACTTTGCATAGTATTGTATCTGTGTAATGTGATTTCAGTACTTTGACTTGAGGATAGCACAGGAGAAAGTTGGGACTTGGGTGAGGGCACTTAAAAATGGTGATTTTTTTGGAATAAGTTATTTCAAAATTTGCTTTATCAATATCTTCCAGTTTTTCTGGATGCTTCCAGGGGCTCATAGACTACAGCTGGTATTCAGAGAAGGAAGAATTTGTAATTCACAAAAGGGAATTTTGTTCTGTGAAACAATTCATGAGCACTTTTGCTTCAGGAGAACATAGGCTAAAACCCTTTAAATATGCCTGAGAATAAATCTTTTTAAAGAGGTACAGGTTCAAAATGAGGAATGGGGGAAACAAAGTGGAGCAAAGAGAGCTTAAAGCTAGTCCTGTGCTTTTTGGGTCAGTAACATTGCTTCATTTACCCTCAAGGCGCATGAAGTTTGGAAGTCCTCCCCGGACAGATTAGAGTGGTGTTATGTAGTGCTTTTATAAGTTGTTTGGCTAATTCAGAAGAAAGGCTAACTTGCTACGTAGCAGCCTCGCTGAGTTCAGGAGACCTGCTTATACCTTCACAACAGATGCAGCATGGGAAACTTGTAACAGGTTGAGCCAATTTAATTTTGCTCAATTTTAATTTTGCTGGTCATGCAAGGCCACATCAGGCTGGTGGAGAGAGACACGCCGCAACCTCAGGTGGTGCATGCAGAGCTCTGAAAAGCTATGCTTCCAGACAGCACTAAAGTCAGGCTGAAAACTTCTCTAGTTCTCCAGGGGAATAAAAAGTACCACTGAAGAATGAGCAACATTTGATAAGCTGTTAGCAATCAATTTGTTTCCGTTTCTCTGGGGGAAAAAAAAATGCCAAAAAATCAAGTCATTTTTTCTTTCTTTCCTAGCTTTTTTTGTGTCACTTTTTTATCTCTGGCTCAGGCTATCTCTGGAAGCATCCCCTAAATTGTGTTGCAGGCAGTGAGACGGGAGTCGTACATTGTCAATAGTCCGGTTCATTTGCTTCTTGCGTCACAGGGGAACACAAGTTGTACGAATGGCCTCATGCAGCAGTGTCTGTGCTTTCATAATCCCTGTTATTCACTTGTTGTTCTGAGTCATTTAATAAAGACGCTGCCTGTCTGACTCACTTTGAGTGGATTTGCTCCTCTGCCCTTCCTCCACCACACCGGCAGTATTCCAAGTCAGGTGAGAGGCTTGGCTGGGCTCCCACAGGGGCAGTGCCGCGTTTGCAAGGCACAGGGTCACACCGAGCCACGCTTACTCTCTGCGTCTTGCACCTGGCCGGCCAGCGAGGTGGTGGTACTTTGGCACGTGCCAGATGTTGGGATAACACATGGATGAAGGGGTTGAAGAGTGCATGGGTTACCTTCTCCCTTGTGTAACAGTGACCTCCTGTGCCACCGCTGATGGGCATTTGTTGTCCTGTTTATATTCATGTTGGGGAATATTAAACCAAATCTTTATTACCGTTCACCATCTGTGTCCTTTAAATATTTCTGCAGGATTTCAGTATGGATCCTTGAACAACACTGACCATTTGGGACTGGTTGTGTTAATGATGCTGAAACATTATGTATGTTTTGGAAGTTAAAAAAGCACATAACTGGTTTAGCTCCTAGTTTACTTAGAGATTAGGTAGAGCACCTGCGCTGCGCTCTGCAGCGCTCAGCGCAGCAGAACCCAGAATCTCTGCGCTCTGATGTGTTTGTGGGAACTCTGTCTCCTGGAGGATTCAGGTCCTCCACATACGATAGTAGCAGCGTTTCAATAGGATGGCTGAAGGCTTGCTGGACACACCAAACCACATGCCTTTATTCCTGAAATAGCACAATTTATGCCCTCTAAAAAGCCATGTGAGCAGTAAAATGGAAGAACCTGCTGTGTTGTCTGACTGTGGTACTCCAGGTCTGGAGAGTGTTAAGGAAAAGAACATTTCTACGGAAGCCCATCTGTTTTTTCCTGGTGGAATTGTGAGATCTGCCAGAGTCTTGCCTTGGTTCCTGCCAGCTTATCCATGGGCACTCCTGAGCGTGCCTGCGCAGCCCGTCAGTCGGTGACGATGAGCTCCCCTGGCCATGGATCAGCTGTGCCTGAGGGAGGGCTTGCCGCAAGTCGGAGGTGCCACGGCTTTTGCTGGAGCCTGGCTAGTTTGCTTCTCTCCTTGAGGCATGTCACACGGCGGCACAAATGGCACTTCCTTTCTGCATGGTCTGACTTCTGCATGGTCTGACTGAGGTGCAGGCTGTGTGCCTGGGCTGGCTGATACCTGCGAACTGGCTCCTCAGGGGAACTCAGATCTAGGGAGTGTAAAAAGAAACGGAGCAAAAGAGAAGAATGGGCAAGCCTGAGGCTAAAAGGGAAGAAAAGCAGTGTGCCTGCGAGAGCAAGGGAGAAACAAGAGGTATCATCACTCTTACACAGAGGCAGCTTTATTTGAAACAGAAAAGTTATCTTCAAACCGTCCGAAAGTCATGTTGTCTGTTTTTTATGTAAGTTGAAAATTAGCATTATGAAGACTTCATAAATAGATTTTTAAATAGTAAAAGGATGGTGCTGTGCTACATGATAAAGAATTATTTAGGTGATTTACTTCAAGCTAAGGGTAACCATGGCACTTATTTCTGGATTACTGACACTTCAACAAGCAGTTATAATAGTCATGTATCTCCAATGCTGGTCTAACTGCCATCCATGGTAGCTGCTGTAACCTCTCTAATCTGTAACCTACTCTCTTCTTTGCTATCTGCATTAGATCTACATATTTTTCCTACATCCTCCATAATCATTGCCAACATGCACATACTGGAGAACGTTACATTCCAGTGGGCACACTTGGAAATCTTATGTGGACAGTAATAAGTTGATTTCCTCAGTCATTCTTGGTCCATTCTTATGCCAGCAAGCCGGTGATTATTGTCTGAGACCTTAAGTAGAGAAACTTAATTAGGTTCTTAAGAGAAGAAAACTTTCTGTAATCAGGTAACCTTCACACTTTTAATTTTGCTTTCAAATGTGGTAGGTGAACAGCGCTAACTGTAAAGCTAGAGCCAGGAAGACACAGAAAAATCAGTTCTTCAAGCCAAAGTGGGAGGTGGCATTTAATTATACTAGGGAATGCTAGGTTTGGGGCGTTGGTGGGATGAAGTGTTGATGTATATTTGGAATAGTGTCTATATTGCAAAAGAATAAGACTTCACATATGGATTCTGTATCTTGGTTTGAAGGAAGATTTTGGGAAGTTCTTGGGAACTCCCTCTGAGCTCCACTGGAGAAGAGATAATGGGGGGAGGAGGAGGAAGAAGCGGAGCATGGGTAGCCCAAGTCACTTTTCTCACCCCTTTGATGCTTTCTGTTTCCAGAAGCTTTGCTAGGTTTTTACCACAAGGCCATGCCATCAGTGAGACCAAGGCTCTTGCTGTCAGGATTAGAACTAGGTCCAGGTGGAACTCAGACTCACTTTGGCCTGTTCCAGATGACGCCTTCTAGAAATGCTCTGGCCTTTCTTCCCAGAGCACTGCTGTGCTGCCCACTGCACATAACACACGGTAAACAACACACACCCAGGCGGTAAACAAGCTACGTCATCTGCCAGGAGCCCAGCTGCTCTACTGCTGCCCAGCACAGATTGGTTGCCCCTGGCTTTGTAACATGGGGCATAAATAAAATCTGTTTCTGGATTCTGGCACTGACTCCACAAGAAGACAAGGAGTTATATATTATGACTTGGGCCTTTAAGGAAATCTTTATACTTGTAGAAAATGATGTGTTTGCAGATATTTCAGAGTATTTTTTTTACCCCTCTAGTCAGACTTTCAGGTCTTGTTTCTTTCTGTGCAGTGAATCTGTTTTCTTTGTTTTCTCTCAAACAAAGCTATGGTTTTCTCATAGTAACACAGCTTTTAAAACAGTCACATAGAAGAATGTAAAATTTCACAAGACTTATTTGACTGTTGGTGACACTCGCTGTCTTTTGTCCTCAAGCAAAGGGATGTTTGTAATGTCTCTGCACTTTGTAATAGCTCTAGTGCATCACAGTAGCTTATGGTGACACTGACAAATAGAGAAAATTAAAAACTCGGTTCACCTTCAGTCTTTTGGAGCAGAGATACATGGTTCAAGTGAGCTGATGTAGACAAGCAAATGCAGCCTAGCCTGGGTTGCATTTATCACTCCTTCCTGTGTTTCTGTCTCCAGTATTACTTCATGGCCTCTGTCTCCTGCCCACCACAAGACCACAGCTCTTGCCATGTCCGTTGTTTGGTTAGCAGGATCAGCGAGAGCTTTTGTGCCCTCTGGCTAGTCTGGACTGACTGGCCAAAATGAGTGACTGCCTTTTCCGACTGACCCTTGGATTGCTGCCCAGTTGCTCTATGCTGGCCAGTTGCTACCTGCTACTGGTTGTGCGTGCCAGAAATGGTGCCCTAGCCCAAGAGAAGAGGCTGCAGTGGCCAACAGGTATCCTAAGCTGAGGCTGGCAAAAGCACTGAAGTGCGCCTGTAAGGCTAACTGCCCTACTAGGATTATTAGGAGAGGGTGAAGAGAAAAGCTAGAAGGAAAGAGAGAAACTGCATACACTAATTGCATAGCTTCTTTAATTGCTAAAGATTTGGCATGCTCTGTATCTGATCTTACTCTGATCATGTATATTTGAACGCTTCAGTATAAAGATCATGCCTCCTGGAAACTCTTTCTTCCAAAAGAGATGCTAATAATTCAGCAGCCAAATATTCATGCCTGACTGTCCTAAGCAGTGTTTCGAAATCAAATGTCATGACTCACTGGGAATGTGCAATATTTTCAAAGAATGAAAATTTGCATGGGTTACTATAAAAAGTATAATTAAGCTTACTACTTGCGTATTCTCTATGGTTTTTAGTGTGCTCATTAGTGCTGTGTGAAAACTGTTATGGATATCTGTGACATTTAATGGCAGTTTCACTAAAGCCAATGCATTCTTTCAGCTATCTCCTTTTCATTTTTCTTTTAAAAGTAGCTATTTAACATGCACTTGCTTATGTTATATTATGTCATATTATGTTATATATATTATTATAAAAAGTTGGTTGAGTAGGGATGGGTATCTGATAGTCACCTATATACTTAACCAAGGCCAGCTATCTTTACCAGAAACAGGTTTTTAGAAATGAAAATAGACTGTGATAGAAGGAGGGAAATACTGTTCTATTTAGATTTGATCTATCAGATTCAATCAGTGTTTTAAGACAGGCTGAATAGCTGGCGTGTGTTCTGCATGTATTTTGTGGTCTGCCATATTTCCAAATGTATAAGATGCTGCTATTAAGTAGAAAAATAAAGTGTAAGAGAAAGTAAGAAAAATCAGAAGCTAGTTGTACCCTGACACATGATTTCACCTGCAATGCTTGCTGGGCTGCTTGTTGGTGTCCACTCTGGAAATCACAAATGACTTTTGCATAGAAAAGAGACCAAGCATTTACTTGATCAGAACCAAGTATAATACGGAGCCACTGTCACCTGTGGCTGTTGCTGAAGAAAAGAGCTGTACGCAGCTGTTGTTCAGCTACATAAAAATAAAAGAAATGTTTATATGTCCCACTGTAGTAACTGACACGGTGCACTCATTTTTTTTTCTTTTTTTTTTTCTTTATTCTCCAATTGCTAATTAGATTCAGCAAATTGGCTGTAGAATACAAGACATCTTTGCATTCTGCCAAAAGGAGTGGCTGGCATCTGTACAAACTGGGTTGTGATGTGTTTGAAGACTTAATGTTGAAAAAAAGCTTTCAATATTCTCCCCATCCTCCCTGTCTTCCTACTGAAGTGACTCCATTCCAAAAGGCAGCATCATATTGGTCCCTTGGTATTAGTGGGCAGATGGGCTTAAGAGCAATGAGCTTCCCAATGAGGAAGCATGTTCCTCTGCCAATTAATTTTCGTCGTTGTGCTAAGTAACCTGTAGCACAGCCGCTGAATGATGGATAATTTGGCTATAATCCATCTGAAGTGTTGTGATAATGACTCTGGTACTTCGCACTTGGCAGACGGAACAGCGGTGTCTTGAACACAAGAAATGTATATAGATCAGAAGCCACATATGTAGCATGTTGCAGTCTTAATGTAGTACTATACAGCATAGAAAGATGCTGGTTCCAAGGATTGTGTCAGATAAGAAATTTATTCCCTTTTCTCCTGTTGCCTCTTAACGGTGTGGGCCCTCTGATTCTGATTATCCTGGAAAATGCCAAAACTTTGGGTAATTTTGTTTTATACATAGTCCAAAAGGAATAAAATTAAAACCTTTCAGCTGAGCTGAAACTCCTGTCACTTTGAGATCTGCTCAAATGCACAGTGGTTTTCATCACCTTCACCAAAAGTGATTCTCAAAATTGCAGTCCTTTTGACAACTGAAAAGCATTTATGATCTTTTTTTCATTTTCTTTTTTGAATGAGTAAACATGAGAAAGCATGAAGAAGTCTGGAGGCATGGGCATGTAGGTTTCTGTGTCATCCAAAATCCTCTGAGGCTAAAGCCAGCCCGTGTTTGGGCCGCAGGAGAGTGCAGGCTTACACAAAGCGTACAAATTTTCTACCCCAGGAGTGGGCCGAGATGTATCACACATACTGATCTTGTGGATCTTGTGGTTGAGCATGAGTGACTTCTCCAGTAAGTTCCTGAGCAAAGCTGTGTAGCTGCTGTAAGAGAAATGGTGCTAAATGGGCTTAGGGCAGATGATTGCTTTGTAAGTTTTTTGTCTATTATTAGTTATTCAGTCATTTATAATTCATGCTTAATATCTTAACGAAACAATCTGCAAAATCCTTGGCTAGAGGATGTTTCCAGGCTTAGATATGCCACTTGTCTAGTGGATTTTGTTGGAAATGTCACGCTGACTTACTCCAGCCTTTGATCTCACTTAGACTTCTTCATGCTTAACAATGTTGAGAGTGTTACTTTCCTTTTCTCATTGCCATCAAGTTTTTCATATAAGATATTTAATTTGAAAAAAAAATGCAGATATGAAACCAGAGTTTTTGGACAAATTGTTTTGCCTCAGAGGAGAAGGAAGTCATCTTCAGCCAAAAACACAAGGCTTTAGAGTCTGGGTATATGAAATCCTTTCTCAACATGCCAGATCTCTGAAGTAAGTGGAAGCAAGTCTTTTGCTGCCTCAGTTTTTCAACTGCAAAATCGACTTAAAGGCTACTTGGTTGCTTCCTCTACTTACTTACTGATATTTTAATCAGCTTCCCTTCAAAGATCTCATTACTTTACAGTAATGGAATTACTGCTAACGAATAAATAAATTTTAAGTAACTATGGCATATGGTTATATTTACTGTTTGAAAAGAGTAGTGAAATATATAATAATGAAGCACGTAATAGGGTATGTTTCAGAACATTCTTTTTCAACAATCTCTTTCACCTATTGTAGAGCTATTGCTCTTTGTCCCTTAAATTAATCTGTCAAAAGATTAGGATCTGGGTAATAGATTACATCATAGGATTTGTAGTTGGTCCTCATCTGAGAAATACTTCCATTATTATTTTATTAAACAAGTTCTTGTTTGTTAATTCTACTTTCAGACTTTTTTTCCAGAGAATCTGTTACATGTTCACTACATGTATTCTTTTTAGGTGTGCTCTCTAAATAATCCTGTAGTTGCAGCTTGTGTAGTATTTAATATCAAGCCTTAGGTTGCCTTATTTAACTATTATTACAGATTGTTTTTTAGAAATATTAAATAAAAATATTTTAGAGCCTCAGTACTAAGCTATGCTTAGGGTTCATTCTAGAAGTTGACAGTCCATCAATGTAGAGCCTTTCATTGTTGTCCTTTAATATAATGAAAGTAAAGAGATATCCCTATAGCTTTAGATTGTTACAACCTCTTACCTTTAGGGACAGGGAGACAAGAAGGGTTTGTTTTTTTTCCATCTCAAAATTCAAGTCCAATTTATTTTTTCTGATTTTTGTTTGCTTTCCCCCCTTCCTTGGGGTTTCTCTAATCCTTTCCAAAATGAACTTCTGAAGAAAATTAAAAATAATATATTTTTTAATGAAAGTTCATCACAACTAGAAAGAAAATACAGTGAGGATAAATACCCTAGAGTAGTCAGTGTGCATTTTGTGTTTCATAATTAGAAGATAATTGTTTTTAATCACTACATTTCTCAATACATATTTACTAGATTTAATGCATCCACCTGACTCCATATAGACTGATCTGTCTTCTTGAAGATTAATCTGTTTTGTGTCTTGTTTATATGATTCTTTTCATGTTTTTCTAGGTTCAAAATAATCTTTAACTTATCTTGCAATATAGTAATTAGTGAAAATGTTTACAGTATTTTCAAAATGTGCCTGGGAAGAGCTAGCTGGGTGGTATTTCTGAGGATCCAGGTTACCACGTTTCTGTCACCTTGTCCTGAGCAAGTAGTTGCAAGTTTGTTTGGCATCTTTTTAAAAAATAGATGGACTTCATGGTCTATTTTTATTAACTGATTAAGGTCAAATAGTTCTATTTTCTGCAAGAACAGTGCCCTGAAACTTTGAGATCTATCCAGGCAAGTGTATTGAATGCTGCAGGTGCTATGGCTCCCATCCTGCAGTCCTGCAAGTACACAGGTACCTTCCTGAGCTGTACCCCTGCT
The DNA here is from genome assembly GCA_013398735.1 of Nothocercus julius. Taxonomy (NCBI): domain Eukaryota; kingdom Metazoa; phylum Chordata; class Aves; order Tinamiformes; family Tinamidae; genus Nothocercus; species Nothocercus julius. The sequence goes on along the minus strand of VZSV01000038.1, from coordinate 5,437,980 downwards.
GAGCCCTGGGCACGATGCAGTTTGGTGATCCACCAGAGCTGCCCAAGAAGGCACACTGGCCAGGAAAAGCCATGTTCCTCTGCATTGCCACTATATGCCTGCACCAGGATGCCACATGCATGCATCCAGCATCCCGTCTTCCTCTTGCTATGGGACCTGACCGGAGGGCTTTTGTATAGTGGGACAGGAGAAGGTTGGAAGGTCTCTTTGTGTGAATGCACTGCAAAACTGTGCACCTTTTGGATGCAAATTGGATGTTTGTACTATCCATAATGCCATAATTAAGACAGAACTATTAAGTTCTTTTCTCTGGGTATGCATGTAATGGAAATCAGTAAAACCTGCACTGTCTTTATATCAGGGCAAACAAAGAATGGTATAGGCTATGCTATATATTATGGCATTTCTTGTAATTGGCTTTTTCATATCCCAGGATCTGCTGGACAAAGGCTGATGATTCTGACTTCCTAAAAGAAGGTCTATTGATAGAGGGCCAAGTACATCGAGGACATTCTTAATACACCTCCTTCTCCTGATTGCCTGCCCCTACTACTACCCAGTTACTTTCTGCAGTGCAAGCAAATTTATCCCACTTTCATGTTTCCCTAGGAAAAAGAAGACTGGAAAAAGCCTTCCTCTAGCAGGGACAGCACATGAATTGCTCTATAGCCCCATAACAGAAATAGCACATATGTGCAAAGAGAAAGAGCATTTTGATTTCTTCTTTTGAGGCTTCTACCCTTCTAACAGAAGGGGAAATACATACATGCATCTATCTCAGGTTCTCTAGCTCAGAAGCTATTTGGCAGTATATAACATGAGCACCAGCAGTCACAGTGCAAACAGTCTGGTCACCTGGAAATTCCGGTAGCTGTGATTGCTTGCCCAAAATGCAATTGAGCCACTTTTTAATGGAGTTCAGCCTAAGAAGAGGCCTACATTCTGTAGGTGAGGGTAAGCAATGAAACTCTCTGAAACTGCCACTAGCTTCCTGTGGCCCCTGTGTCCCCCTGTGGGCCCAGTGCACAGGCAATGCAGAGAAGAGTGGCATGATTATTGGTACTGCAGTGGGACCTTCTCTGCCACTATGAGATGAAACCACCAGATGGTTCTACAGAAAACGTATTAGTTATCCAGTGGGTCTTTCTTAATCCCTTTATTCTTTAGGGACTCAGCAGCAAGCTAGAAACAGTGTCAAATAGAACTAACTTGATTACCTTATCCTTCACAAATTTCCTCTTTGGGTTTACCTTAACCAAACCTTTAAAGCTGTGGTAATGATGCCTCACACAGTGAAAGCAAGAGGAAGCATCTTGCTCAAGTAGCATCCACTTTGGGTACCTCATTTTCATCCCAGTTTTATGGGAACTGGAAAATCTTTGGCACGCTCCTTTACAGTGCATGCTTTGGGCACCGCTGAGCAGAACTGTGATGGCTGCAGTCTGCTTCCTGCAAGGAGCTGAAAACCAGCGCCCAGGGACTGTGGGATTCATTGGATGCTGTCACTTCTGGATGCATGACCAGTCAGCTCTGCACCGTTTCCCTGTTTCCACCTCTCCTGTTCATACACTGTTGCTTCTAATTCCCTCCTTTTTTCTTGGTAGGTCTTGATCATACTTGGAGCAAGGATGCCAGTATCTCCCACACACGTTTCTGCACCCTATCACAATTAGGTGGCCCTGTGAGGATACTCCCCACCTCATACCAATGAGAATAAGCTTGCCCTGGAGATGAGAGAATTGTCTGTAGCTTTCTGTTCGTTGCAGATGTGAATCCTGCTCTAGACAGCAGATCTATTTTTAAAAAAACAGTCCTGCTCTGAGCTTTTGGTGTTAAACAGCTGTATTTCCCTGACAGTCTGGCTAATCTGTCCTTGTAGGACTGTTTGTTTTTTGTTATTGCAATAGTACTTCTGCAACAGTACTATAGTAACAAGTATTTACAGAAATATATTTTTATATATTTTTTCATGATCCAAATAACTGAAAATCCATGTAAAAATCTTTGTATGTGTGCCCAGATGTAAAGCCCCAGTTAGTGAGGCCAGCTGGGATTAAAGTCTCATTTGTATAATTTGTAAAGGCTTTGGAATTTTTCCTACGCTTTTCAGCTATAAGCTGGAATTTAGCTTTTGTCAGACTGCTGGACAGCTTGTACAATAAAGCTTTAAACTAAAATCATTGCTGTGCAACAGGGAAAACCATACCGAGGAGGAAAAGAAGTGCATTTTTAATGTAGTGACTGTCGAGCTGTGTTGAAGAAAATAAATGATTAAAAAAAAAAAAAAAAAGCATGTCCTACATGGTTTAAAGGCTTAATCATAGAGAACTTCACTCACCAACAGCACAAAATACAGCACGTTTGTTTTCTATGAAAACTGACATTAAATATAGGAAGGACGCATTGTACATTGAATTCTGCACACAGCACAGAACCACTGTCCACCATCAGATGTCCTCCCCTTGGTCCTCATGTGCTCTCAGTCTGTCCTGGAAAGAGCTACTGCGTGCGATACAGCGGTTTGCTGCTCCGCAGTAGATTTCTTAAGCTGCCCCGTGGCTTGTGAAGTTGCAAAGCTACAAACACTTGTGGTCTCAGAAAGGAGGTGGTGGAGTCACTGGGTGCCTAATTCCCCAGAGACTGTACAGCTTAGTTCAGCAAATGTTAGGCTTGTGGGTCAAGGTAATCGATAAGAAACACAGCAGCTGAAATAACAGTTCTTCACTCACCACCAAAGTTTTAGGTTTCTCGACTTGCTTGATCCTTTTATTTTTTTTTTAAATAATCTTGCAATGAGTTTTGCTTTCTCCTTGATTTTACATGGTGATGGTTTTTCTCATCTTTGCTGGCATTTCACAGCTGTTTGTTCACAGCTTTCTCCTGATACAAGAACAGAAACAGACCTTAAAGCAGAGGATTGCTGTCTTTTTGGTGTTCTTGAGCCCTACGTTAAAAGCCCTACGTATTTTTCTAATCAGGATTACAGAATTAATTTGCATGGTTTATCCTCTGGTATTTTTTTTCCCGATGGAGCTGAGTTTGTATCTCTTTTGTGAAAATTTTTATGCTTCATCAACCTCACTTTTTTTTTTCTGTTCAGCTGTTTTTCAAGAATCTGTGGATTAAAAATGAAGTTTGCAGAAAGAAACTCCTTCATTTAGGTAATTTAAATAACTAATCAAAATTGCCTTATGTTCTGTTGCTTCATCTAGTATCTGCTATGGTAATAGAAATCATTTCTCATGTCATTGAAAGGTGCATTTAGTCATAACGACTTATGTTCAGTTATATTTTGACTGAAAATATTTTCATCTCATTAACATTAATGAAAAGTTCAGTGACCATATTTTCATGAGAGTGTTTTGATGTTGCTTTTTGATTCTGAAGTTTATTTGTAGTAGTCTTTTCACAAATTTTTCTTCATTTCCCTGGATAGTTACGAAGGATAAATACTTAGTGTTTGCTGCAGTAATACAATGGGAAGGGAATGCCTATCTATATGAGAATTTATGAGTATTTCTAGCTGTTACTGGAGTTTTTTTGTTTCATCTCTCTGTGTTTACTTTGAGGCAATGTCAGTGTGTATTTTTGTTATTTTCTCCCTGTTTTATTTCAGAAATCTGAAGTAAAAAATCCACTGATTTACTGTGTAGCAAGAAGAAACAAGTATGAGTAAAAGACAGTATATCAGTATTCAATGTGTCCATAATAACTTGCTTTGATTCATATGTGTATTTTGCTTCAGGATGATGTGTGCGTGTGAGTGTCATAAATTCGGTAATGATGCAGTGTTGATTAATTCTTAATTCTTAAAATTAATAAATTTGCCTGAAAAAATATCAAGTCTGAATTGACCAGGAAATGGAATTTTTTCCTTTTGAAAAATAGTGCAACACTGAAAATATATTTTACTGCAAGTTAAAGTAGAAAAATATCCCCAAAATTTCACATAAAATGAACTTATGGTGCAGTTGGGTTCAGATGAAGTGCAGTATTTCCTTTTGATTAAAAGGGGATAGTTTGTTTCAATGCAGACATTTTTGTTTGTATATTTATGATTTTTATGACATAAAATAAATCCTATAAATCATAGACAAATTCATGAATATACCCAGTATTTTAAAATATCCTTATAAAAAGCATTGAGGCTTCTTTTGGTTTATTTCAAATATCCAGTTTATGCTTATTTATTTTTGATATGACTTGAAAAGTAATATTCTTCAGCTGTGAAAAGATAATGCAATGAGTTGTTGGGCTCCATTTACACCGGTTGGGTCAGGATTACAGTCTATTTTGGCCACTAAATGTTTCACAGTGGCCACAGTTACTCTGAGGGCTCACTGCACATGGATGTAGAAATGAGAGCAGGAGCAGAATGGACACAGCAGGGCTTTTTGTGCAAGTAGGAAGGAATTGGTACAGATATAGCCATAAGATTTCTTGTGAATGACAAACTTTGTGGTTTTGTTATCCTGGAGAACTATTTGCTCATTGATAAGAAGATGTAACAGTCAAGCGCTTGGATTTTTTCTACAAAGTGGAATATTGGGATATCAGTTGTCTAGTAAGAAGATATATTCTAAACCTCATTTCTCAAAGTGTAATCCATGTAACTGGCAGTAAAAAGAAAGGTGGAGTGAAAATACCCTTGACTTGGTTTGACATGATTTTTCTGTTCGAGAAGCTGGCAGTTTCTAAGATGCAAGTATCGGCAAGATGTTGATGGGTAAAGTACTACATGGGCCTGATTTGGTTCATGTCCTTGTGGAATAACTGTTGATGTCAGTATAATCTCATAGATAATGCCCTGCCATAAATTCTGTCCTATGGCTCCCTTAAAGGAAAAGCAGTGAAGCCTCAAATTACCAGTTCTGGGGTCTGCATTAAACAGAAATATGGACCACTTTGGGATGGGGAGAATCCAAGGGGGAAAAAAAAAAAAAAAAAAAAGGAAATGATTGGATGGCTAGAAAATGTGATCTGTGATGAAAGTGGATTGCTTAGTTTTAAAAAATAGCAAGGAAGGGGCAAGAATCATAAGCTATCTTGTTTAAATAAAAGCAAGGAAGATTCAGCTTAAATACTAAGAGAATTTAAACATTAGGATAGTAAAGCACTGGAGTGGACCCTTATAGATGTTTATTCATTCTTGCTAAGCTACTCTAGGATAAGGTCTTTCACATCTTTCATTGCTGGTGCAGAGTAGATGCCTAAAGAGAGGCCCTGGTCCTACTTAGGTCAGTGCTTAAACTGATATTGACTCCTCATGGTTGTAATTTCACCCCAATATTTACTGTCAAGTAAATTACAGTGAAGCACTGACTCTGTTGGAGTGATGTTTAATAACCTATTTCTTTATAAAATTGACTTTTGTCACTGATGCAAAGTCCATACTTTACATGAGTTGCCCTGTAACACAGAATACTTCCTGGGACAGCTGGTAGAGTTAATATGCCAAAAATGCATTTGCTTGTAAGGCAGGTATTCCTGACATACAACCACACAGGGAAAATAAAGAGCAAAATAACTGAGCTAAAGGTTGACATGTTCCACTCTTTTCTGTGTGTTCTCCTACGGAAGGCTCAAACCATAGTGCTGATGAATATTCAGTATTGTCTTGGTGTTTTCCTCAGCTGTGCCAGATCACTTTACCTTCTGTAGAGAACAAACCTAAAAATGGTCTTCATCAATGCTTCACACTCACAACCTTCCTTTGCAAACTAGAGTGATGACTTTGAGTGCAGGTAAAGACAAAAAACTTTCCAAGTCTCACTCAGATGATGTGCAGAAGCCATTGAACCTGACCTATGTCCAGTCAGCATTTAGTCAAATCTTGTTCTTGGCAGAAATCTTCAAAGGAGGCATCTTGTTGCAATAAAGCATGGGTTTAAACTGCTGTTATCTTAATCAAAGGGATATCTGTACCTCCTCCATTCTAATTTCAAGAAGTCTGTTAAGGCTGATGTTTCCGTCTTGTTTTTTTTTTTTTTTTTTATATTCAAGAGCAACAGTCCCATGGTTTATTTTAATGTAAATTAGATGGTCAAGCTACTATTGGGAGTCTGAATCACAAATCTGGGGCTCAAATAAGTATCTCTGAATATGGAGAAAGTATTTTTAGCGAATTCTGCATAAGACTTTTTTTTTTTCTTTGTTAGCAGGCTTTGAAATGTTTCCTGGTAGAGGGAAATGTGATTCTCTGTGAACTTGAACTTCATTTTGAAGCCAGCTGATTACATGCTGACTTTCCTGAGCCTTTCCGCAATACAAGTATTTTTACTAGAGCTTTCTTCCAGTTTTGCACTCTAATGTTATGTAGCTTTGCTGCAGCATTCCATAGTAGAAATGCTGATGTATAGTAGATACTGGAAATTCCTCTAATCCTATAGACAGCAATAGGGCAGAAGAAGCCTCTAGGAGCCAGTGGTTTATGCTGCTGCAGGAGCTCTGCAGAGGTGCCACCTGGTATGTATAGGAAATATCTGGTGGAAGAGGCCTTAAAATGAGCAACTTCAGTTGTGAACTGCATTTAATTTATTAAGAAGAAAGAAAAGTGAAGAAACAGAGCACGGTCATGCCACGGAAGAGCTAAGTGGCTACGTTTGCTCGCTGTGGTTTGTAAGGCTGAAGTTACACACAGGGAAATAGGTGGTAGACACTGAGGAGAGTGTCTCTGTGTGGTGTGCCATTCGGGAATCTGTCATCAGCAGACTTTGCAGAAGCCAAAAGGATGCCTAGGTTTAAGTTAGATGCATTTATAGAACATCAATTTATCCATAATTTACTTTTGAGGATGGTCTATTGTAATGTCCAGCATGGAGAGTCCTGAGCGGACAATTGCTGGAAGCCGAAAGCATGTTGATAGCAGGGACAGTGAGGCTTACTCCATACTTACATGTTTTCTGTAATCCCTTCTTTAGCATCTACTAATGACCAACACTGGATGCAGAGTCTGGATGACCCTTTAATCTGAACTAGTGTGATTTGTGATCTTATTTTTATGAGGCAGTAAAAATATTTTAAGGCCAGGCAAGATAATGCAGCCTGGCATGTACCACAGCAAGCGATTCCTACACTCCAGCCCATGCTGCACTGATTAATCTGTGGAATATCCTTTTAGAAAGTCATCTGGGTTTGATTTAAACATCACAGGTAATAGAAACTTCTGTGTTTCCAGGATTAGCTGTAACTTGTTACATTCCTTTTTGAAAGAATATCACAGTTTTCTGAACAAAACCTTCTTTGTCTTCCTTACCTGTCTAACTTCTTGACCACCAATTCAAATTTAAAAGAAACAAAGTAAGCAAATTTGAGGGTTGCAAATACAGTTCTCTTTCTGCAACAGATAAACTATCCTCCTTCTCTTCTCTGCTAGCCTTAATTTATAATTTCTTATATGTGGCTCCATGTTGGAATTTAGAAGCTAAAATTAGGACATGATAAATGGAAGCATATTATTTCTCAGTGAGTGGCTAGGAGAATGGGTATTTTTAGGAAATGCCTTATATAGTATAGTACTGCAGGTTTTGCTCACTGAAGTAATCAGTATACTCTGAACTGCAGTAAGATTATAGGGCTGGATTCATTTCTACTGACACAGGAAAGTAGCGTTTTTGACATTTGTTTTGTTCCCCAGTTCAGGTCCAGAGTGTAAAATCCTATAGTACGGCTGGTGAGAGAGCCTGGAGGCCCCCTCAGGCAGCAGAGCTTCCCTCACATCCCATGCTAGCAGAGGAGGCCAGGGAAGATCTTGCTGCGCTGCAGTGAGGCTGTGGATCGCTGGAGCACCAAGTTTTATGGAGCAGCACCTCCCATGTCATACATGCGCTGCAGAATTTCTTTAGGAAGAAAATAAATAGGATTTTAACGGAACGTTTGGAAGGAATGTGTTGGTAAGAGTTAGTGGTGGTCCTGTGGACTAAATATTTAGGAGCTGTTGTTCTTAAAGTGTCAGCAATGCTGCTTTCACAAGCAGGGGACATGTACAGAAAACTCAGTGAAACACAAGTCCCATATGTGGATTGTCCTGAGCTTGGCCTGAACTGAATATGTAGAAGTTCATACTCTGGGCCTCAAGGGGCTGAATTTTCACAATTTTTTTTTTTTAAGGAGATTTTTAGGGAACTGAGCTTTAAAAGGTACTGAGTTATGATTTATCTTATTATTCTAAGTTATGTACAAAGTTATGATTTATTCTTAAGGAAGAAAAAGTGCAAGTGCATTTTTTAACCTACAAGCAGATTTGATTTTGCTGAAATCAGTGATTACTTCAGCAGTGCTGAGTTCGAAGAAATTGTACTTTGGAAATGGGTAAATAAGACGTGACAGGCTAAATCTTAATAACTGTTTCTCTGCGCATGGAGCTGAGGCTATTTAGCTCTGGAGAAACAGAAGCAAAGATCCTGAACTGGGAGGCCAATCCAGGGAGGCAGCCTGTGTCGGGGGGTCTGTGACAGCCGGCACAGCGGAGCAGGCACAGTCTGCAACAGCTACCGGTGACAGGCAGCACTGCACCAGTTCAGCCCGTGGACGTGCAGCTACCTGGACATGCAGCAGACATTATGCTTAAAGACAAGACTATTTAACTGCAACATGCCTCAAAGCATGGCTAAGTGAGTCTGGTCTAGGGGGGGCCCAGCTTTTGGGTAGCTCAGCAGGCAGCCTTCCCTCGACCCAACCTCCGTGTCTCTTCACTCATGGCCAAGACTCCCACCAGTTCAAGGAGTGCCCTGAAGGAGCTAAACCCAAATAATGATATTACTTTCTTATGGAAAAAAAAAACTTTTTTTTTTTTTCAATTTTACCCTGTGGACTATTGACAGAATTGGTGGGGTTGCAGTGAGGTGCCCAACTGGGTTCTTTAGCCGATAGTACGATTTCCATGGTTCAGGTAGAAAGACGGAGAAGCTTCTGGATGAGAGGAGAAGGATGGACATCAAGAGGACCACCTGTCAGCTAGGGCTCCAGGGAGCCTGCCTACCTTGAGCAAATGTTAGAGTCTTTAGCAGCATGAAATAAAGTGCATGTCTAAAGCTTTACATAATGTTTATGAAGGTGAGCTCAGAAAATGAATTATTTGGCATATCTGTTTGTACAAACAGTTGTTCATGTGCAGCTGAAATTTGTGGCTGTGATTTTGGGGGCATATTCAAGCACTGGAAGAGTTTACAGGCCTAACTGTTGACACAGAGTTGTAGCAGACAAGGGGAAATAGGAGGGGAAAGCTGAAAAAGAGTCTTTAGGTTCCAGTGAAGGTCAACAGCAAGGAAACTCCCAAACACTTTTTTCTGTTCACTCTGACATGTGAATAGTACAGGTGGAATTCAGATCTTCAGAAGCACCTCCTCACTCTTTGAGCTGCTTTCTCTGAGTGATGTATTTTCCTGAATCACTTGGTGAGAAAATCTCTCACAAAGTTTGTGGAAAGTTGTCGTTACAAAATTATTGAAGTGGTAAATCAATCACTAAACAGCCTCCTGTGTACTGAGCAGTGAATTCTTGAATGTATGTATGAATGGAATAATTCATGTGTTTGTTCCTCCTGTGATTATCACTTATAATGAGCATTCCTGTTCAAGCCAGATCTAGCTGATTTTGAGAAGAAACCTCAGAACTCAGTATTTGGATGCCTCAGTTGAGAAGTATAATGAAAACTCCATGCTCTATTCCTGCTTTAGTTTTTGATTGAACTTAGTCATTGTTCTTATGGCGCTACTTGATTAGAGCCAGAGTGATATCCTAAAACTGAACTAAAACTTTATAATACTTACCTAGGTTTTGTGTTCTTAAACAAAACCTATTTGTGAATCAAACCTATTTGTTTAGCTTCCACACTCCCTAGAAAGGCAAAAATTGCCAAAAAGCAAACCATAATGTGCCTTGACTCTATGTCAATGTTATGTAACATAAATAACGTCCTTAGTATTCAAGGCTATTTAGAAATAGAGAAGTAGCAATCTTTATGGCACAGAAATAAAGAGAAATAGCTTCAGTGATTTCTGCTTCTTAAAAATGCATACAACTAGTAGCCTTTAAGAGTGAACTTTCATTTTATGGAGAGAATTTGCACACATTCTATTTCAGGTAATAGGGCAAGTACTCCAGTTTAATAACGCAAGAGTAGCAATTGCACAGTCTTTCATTATTCTAGACTTATGGAACTGTGTTTGCAGAATACAGCCTTAAAATGCAGGTCAATATTAAAGAAATTTGAAATAAGGAGAACATGCTCTTCTTTCTCTCATGAGTAGATCCTTCATGTTAATATCTATATGGAGGGCTACTCTTTTTTTTTTTTTTTTTCCTCCAAATTCCACTGGAAGAATCAGAAACATTGTGACTTTTTTGGAAGATAAGAGGCTTTACAAGAGTCATTGTGATCTGCTATAAAATATATTCAGGACAGAGACATAGATTTGGAGTTGTTGGTAGCTTCCCAGAACATAAAAGCATGAGATGATTTGATTACCCACAAATTGTTAATCCTGTGGAACTGAGCAAGTTTTTCAAAAAATCCTAATCCTTGTGTTTACACCCTACTGCATGGCGGCAGCATCTTTTCTTTTGTTGTTTCTTTAAGATGTATAATATCCATCTTTTGTACTATCCCAAAATTCACATGCAGAAATTATTACAAATACAAGGCCTGTCTCTAAACCCATGCTAATTGTAAGGCACTCTCACCCCACGAGAAACGTGCTATTAGTTTTCTCTTCTCATAAAAGCAATGAAACCAAGGAAAAACATTGTAGTTTGGGGAACCAGGCTTGCAATGGTACCGTCTTCTGTTTTTCCATAGCTGCCAAATCAGCATTTTAACTGGCATTTATAATATAATAGTTGGTACAAGGTGTTAGATGACCTTCTTCCTTTGACACCTTGATGCTTGCCCTGAATATTAAAAAGAACTGAGTCTGTCTTCCAGGAAGAGAGAAGATTCAGTATTTCAAGCTAGTAGAGCCGTGATTGCTTGGTAAACGTGTTAAAATAGTTGATAGGTATCTTAAAAGCCCTGAAGGCTCATATCCTGCAACTTCACCAGTGGTAATAGTGCTGCAATACTATTTTGTGGACAGTGTTGCAGGAATACTGTGTGCCTTGTGCAGAAAAGCATCCTTCCTGCCCAACACTTCCTGCTAGCCTCTTCCAAACCAGTCATGCAAAGTGAGTTTTATCCATCTTAATGATCATGACTCCATGCTTTTGGCTGAAATCTTATGCTTAGGCATTGCAGAGACCGAATGGATAAAAGGGAACCAAATTCAACAGAAGAAAATACGCTGTTTGTTCCTTTCTGCTTTAGAAAGGAACAACAGCTTATCCTCAAAGGAACAAACTTCTGCTTATCCTCAGCTTCAGAGATGGACTGAGGCATGCCCTCAGTTTGGGCAAAGACTAAAACATAGAAGATCCATCTGACATCTGAAAATAATAAAACAATTTTCTCTGTGAGGTTGACTGAGCACTGGACCAGGTTGCCCAGGTTGTGGAGTCTCCATACTTGAAGTTATTCAAAAGCCATCTGGACATGGTCCTGGGCAATCTGCTGTTGGTGACCCTGCTTGATCTGAGAGGAGCTGGACTAGGTGAGCTGTGGAGGTGCTTTCCAACCGAAACCATCCTGTGATTCCCATTGTTTGTGCTTTGTGGCTAGTCATTCACACTTCATCAGGTGAGTAGATTAGTGCTGTACCAGTGCAGTGTGTAAGAACATTTTCCACTAACAAAAAAAAAAAAAAAACATGTTTTTGCCCTTGCCACTTGTAAGTAGTATCTGTAGAATGGTAAACATTAGGACTAATCTACCTCCTGGTGTGTCTGTGCTTAGGCTTAGGCTATTACTGTGCAAAAACAGAGTACAGAGGCAACATCTCTCCTGCATCTAATTGCTGATAAAGCCTACAGAAAAAAAATACTCTTCTGCTCCTTACGTGCTCTTTCTTTTATTTTCAGTGCTGCAACTAATGTAACTTTAAGAGTTCACAGCTTGAATACGATGTGCTTCATTGGTTTTTATTTTTTTAATTTCCCACTGCTGCTATATGCTGTTGGATGCTTTCCAGTGTTGACAGAGAAATAGACTAGGCTGTAATATTCTTGCTTCATATGAAGTGGATATTACTTTTTAAGAGCATACTGAATCCGCAAAAATCCTGAGACCGTTTACGAGGATTAGTTGAAATTTCAGGGTCAGTGTATTTGGTTATTATCAAGTATCTCCAGAACACCAGTGCTGAGTAAAAACTATGTTGTTAGTCTCTCTCTCTCAAAAAAAAAAGATTTTATTTCCTCATGACATGATGTATGTTTGAGAAAACTGTGGATCTTCATTCATTTTCCACATTAAAAGGAAATGTCAGAGTCTCTGAAGAAAATTCTAGGGATTAAGAGTGTTTGGTTTTTTTTTCCTACTTACCCCCCCAAATTTGAAAAATGGGTCATCTGAATTACTTGAGTCTGGAGTTACACTCCTGTTAGTTACATCGTTTATTTAGAGGTTAATATATTGACACTGGACAGTAATCTTAGTCTTTTGTTTTCCAAGATCTTTGTGTTAAGAATCAGCTCTCTGCACAATTATGTGACAAGTGCCACATGGATTCTGGGTTTATGAGGCCTATTTTAACAATGATTGCAGGGGGAATTATCTTTTCAGCCTATACTAAATGCTGTCTTGCATTATATACTTCCGTGTCATAAAAAAATCTTGGTCACTGTACTACTTATGTATCATTAATAAAAAATAAGCTACAAAGGCAATATACGGAGGAACAAATGGGATCAACCAGGAAAAAGGAAACCCAGAATTAATTCAGATTCAGTGATTCAAACCTTCTTTTAACTCCCTGAAAGTTGCTGGATAAGTCGGCTTTACCTTGTAGTTGAAGGATGCCCTCTCAAGTGATACCTTCTATTGGAAATACATGGGTTTGCTGTGGGTTACCCAGCAGTGCCTCATGCCTGGAAATCTGGGAATCAGGAGGGATTCTCTACTGCTGATTACTAAAGTAACAGAGGTGAAGTAAGAGCCACATGTCAAATGGGAAAGAACAGAGAGACCTTCACAGTAGCTTGTGGCTTGCTTAGAAGTGTCTGAGCTTTGGGGACACATTCAGTAGGATGAATTACTGATGCCAGTGGTGCTAGGTATTGAAAGTAAGGGACCAAACTGCAGTTCTGAGTACTTCCCCACAAAGAAGTTGTCTACCAGCTGTTCATTGTGCTTACAGGTCTTTGTTTAGAGTTTACCCTAGATTATTGTTTTTCCCAGATAAAAGCAATGATAATACTTTGTGAAAAAATTGTTTCCAAAGTGTGTTAATGGGGTAATGGTCCTATATTATCCATAAATCTATACAAAGCTTATTTTTAAACCTTTCATGTGCTGTTTCAAAGGCTTGTTTATAATTTTCGATTGGTACAGTCGATTTCGAATTTGATTACAAGATAAAATGGAGAACAACTATTTTGGTAGTGATGTAAACAAAACAAATCTTTGGGTAGTGCAAAGTAGGTATTTGCTTATTGGTTACCTTTCACATTTTGCCGCAGTACACTGGAAATATTTTAAAATTGTATTCATCAATTAATATATTTATGCTCTGAACCCTAAATGTTTTGACAACCTTTTTTTTTTTTTCAATAAAAGTGCAGTAAATCATTTGATTTTATTTGTTGCATAATTACTCCAAAATGTTATTTATTTTTCTCTTTAGACTCCTACGGACCCAATCTCTGGATTGGTACTACAATAATGTGAAGAGCCGTTTTAAATGTTTTGGAAGTGCCAAAGTCCTGAAGAACTTGTACAGGAAGCACAGACTGGAAAGCGGAGCTTGTCCTGATATAGTAGGTAAATACAGCTCTTTTGATGTCTTATTAGCTTATCCACTTTAACACAGAAGATGAGATGATGAAATTTCTGAGATTATTTCAAAAGAGTTTTTTTTTAATTACTTTTTTTTCAAAAATAACAAAAGAGCTAAAATGCATAGATCGTTTGAACTCTTAACAGTTCAAATAGTGTTTAATCTTAATTATGCCACTGAAACTGCAGAATTGTGATCTTAAATCCATAAGTAAATTGTAGTTTTTCTTGTGTTCTGCATCCCCAAATTCAGTGCTGGTCTGAGTAGTTAATAATAAAAGAATTTTGCGTTCAACGTTTGTCCTTTAACAAAGCATTTCCATGGCATTTGAAACAAAATTCAGTTAATGTGGATACATTCTTTAGGTCTCAGTTGATCATAACATATATTGTCCTCTTTTACAACTTCCCTTTCTTAAGGATCCCCAAACTGGCCACTTCTTATTTTTGTGCTGATGTTTGTAGATAGTTAACAGATACTGATTTAATATTGCTGGCACCTTTTTAAATAAAGAAGCACAACTAGTAGTAATAGTAGTAATTGGTGATGCAAAAAGAAGCTAAAAGTAGTAGTATTTTGTCTTATGTTCATAATTTAAATTGATCCAAGTACAATAAGCCCAATCTTTGAGCATGAAACTTTATTTGCTTTATTGGTCGGATCTTTTTCTAAGATAATTCTTTTGAAATCTGTACAGAGCCTATATTTTTTGTATAGTCTTTAACTTTGACTTTTTCTGAGGTTATCTAGGATGATAAGTGGATTGTGTAATTATGGGCAAAAGTTTTATGTGCTGCTTTTGAATATTGGCCTTAAAGCTTGTAGATAAAAGAGGTGACCTCTGCTTTATGTGCTGATTTCTTAGTCCTTTGCTTTCTCTATATCAAATTAGTATTTCTAGAGAAGATGTCTTAAAATTTGAGAAAAAATATATATAAAGGCATGAATGCTAATTTCAGTGAAGACAGAAGCAGGACAATGGAATTAAAAACTAAGAGGATGGATCCTACAGAAATTTATTATTGCATGTTGTTTTTACTTAATTCCTAGTCACACTGAATTTGGATGTAAAATGGATTTGTGAACCATGCAATGGCAAGCTGGAGTAGCAATCATATGCAGTGTCTGTGATACCTTTCTAAGAAAGGTCTATGAGTCTAAATGTCACTGCTGACTTTCTACCCTCTGTGAGACTGTTGGTTAAACCTTTTGTTCCATTTGAAGATAAATACTAGTATACATGTCAGGATTTTGACTTATTTATACAGCAGTGCCCTTTAAATATACAATCAATTTCAATTCTAAATGTCATATTAAAAGCAAATTCCCTGTACTTAAAGCTCACTATGTACATTTCATATTTTAGTAGCTTCTTCCTCTCTCTCTCTCTTTTCCTGTGCAAATATTTTTTTACAAGGTCTTTTGTATAAAGGCAATCATACCTTGTACAAAAGCTGCTGCAATCATGTTTTATATAAAACCTAGTAGGAATTTTCCTGTTATCCCTCTTTTTTGTGTAGTGCCATCATATCTTGAGAGAATAATCTAATAATATCTCTGATGTTAACAGGTACTTCTTATACTAATGTGCTGTACTGTCTTTTTTGAACAGAAGGCGATTTTTTTGAAGGAAGCTTAGAAAATGAAGGAAGCATTTGTGGCAGTGACTCTACATTCTACAGACAGACAGAAGGTACACTGCTAAAAACTCATCTGAGTAAAACCCAATTCCTGTAGTTCAAATTATTGGACAAATAGTCTAGAGTGCTGATAGGTCTTGTTCACAGACCCATCAACCTTTTATCAAAGTATAAGTCCTTTGTATTCGCATATATAAGGCTAGGATTTCTTGCTTCAGTATTCCAGCTAATATTCATTTCTTTTAGCGTGTGTTCAGTGTTGGTTTCTTCTCTCCTGCATTTTCTCTCTTATGCTCATAAATGTGTTCTTTTTCTTTCTTAGAACCTGTTGGTGTTTACGGGAAGCTTACAAATTTTCCTCTTATGATTGTCTCCTAACTGTTTTGCTGGATTCTAAAATAAACAGCATAGAAATACCATGTTTTGTTCTATAATACTTAAATTTAAAACATATATATCAGAAGTATTACTCATCTTTTTCAATTAGAGGTAAAACAACAATTGAGACAAATTACCTCATCTTTGTTAAGATTTTTATATTCTTTTGCATAATTATGGGCTGAGGAACTAAATTTTGTCATGAACAACATGGATCTGAGTCTTGGATAAATCTCTGCTGCAGCTTGTACCAAAGTAAATGAGCTACTCAAAGTATGGATCTAAATGTTGCAGTTCATGTTGCAAAATGTAAGTATATAATAGAAATTTTATCCTTCTGCCAGGACACAGCATGATGGATACCCTTGCTGTGGCCTTACGTGTTGCAGAGGAAGCAGTGGAGGAAGCTATTTCTAAGGCAGAGACCTACAGTGACAGTCTGGTAACATTTTCTAAAATATTTTCTTAATTTATATAGAGCAAATCTGCTTCTTCTATTTTGAGTAGTGTTAGAAATATAAATATAAATATAAAAGAAAACATGAAGAAGTAATGATTATCTTCATACATTACCTAAAAGTGATTTTATCAGGTATGATGTGGGTTTTTTGATCTTGTGTTCACAATGCATGTTGCATTTCAGAAAGTGACAATGCAATTATCTGTAATTTCTTCCTACACTGCCAACAGGACATATTACCTGTTTCCTTACCTATACCACTTTTGTAGAAAAGCTGTTTTAATGTGATTTTAGCATCTATAGATCTCCATTTTCATGCAGGACAAGCAGAACGAAGCTTGTTATTTGCAAGAACACAAGGAGGACCTCATAGAAGAGCTGGCTACAACCATCGTACAGAAGGTATGCTCTGTGTTTTTGCCATGGCTTATTTTAATGGCCAAAACATAGTCCTATAGCATGCTGCACTTTGGCTCTGTTAGCTAACAGGAAAAACAGTGACACCAATGTAGGAAGTATGAAGTAAATAGGCTGCAATTTTAACTATCACAATCTAGACCTAATGACATATATCTGACAAAGAGATGATTTTAGAAATAACCTTAATCCAACGCCTAAATTGATGGCCTCCACCCCAGAGCTGAGGTGCCATTCCATCTGGTCCATGAGGCACTTACTGGGAAGAGAAGGCTCCTGCTTACTAGAAGTTTCTGTCTGTACTTCTCAAGGGCTGAAAGTTTCTAGGGCAAAGGAGCATGACTCTTGAGTATACAAGCTCTACAGACCCAGGCATCTGCAAGAAATACAAATAGAACATTAAAGATGAAAATACGATTCTGATAGCGATGAGAGAGACACAAAAGATTCGAAAACTCTGTGTGTTTATTGGCCTTTATTTATTGGCCTTTTCTGGAAAGTTCCTTGTTCTCCCAGCAAAGCTGGCGGTTGGCACTGATGCAGCGCAGAAATAGAAGGCAGCTGAGAATGAAAACTCCTTGAGTTTGTCTAGACAGTCTGGAGCAAGGCAAGACAAGAGCAGGAGCAGAGTGCTACAGAGTGCTAGTGATGAAGAAGGTGATCACTGTACTTGGTCTGTCTCTTCCATATGAATTAAGCTAATGACAATATCTGTTTTAACATATTTAACAATGTCTGGACACCAGGAAAAGAGCATGTTGCTTATAAAGATTTTGAAAAAAGCTCTTTGTTTTCAGTGGGGGTATGTCTAGATGCTGTGGGAACCATTGAAATTCCCCTCATATCTAATATTATGTGTTTCTTTGCAACAAACTTATCAGAGAAAATTCTTAGATACAGCAAATGTTTAAAATGTTATCAGTAGGAGTAGATTTCCATGTTTATTCAATTCAGCTCTGATGTTCCTACAGGTATTTATTATGATTTATTGTATTGATCTTGTGCATTTGCAAGCAGTGTGACTAAGTTGAGAAGAAATGCCTTCAGGTTGTCAGAATGATCCTTGCATGAACTGCAGCAGAAGCAAAGGGAAACTCAAATGTTCTTCCAAGGCAGTTTATCTTGAGACGGAGTTAATATAGTTTGCTCCATATGGCTCAGACAGTGTTTTCCAAGTATAATTTTTTTCCCCAAACTTACAGATTATAAAGAAGCAGAAAAGCAAAACTGAGCAGACTGAAGCTGGCTTTGAATGGCCACCATCCAGGAGCAGTGGCCTGGCATCTGTTGCTGTCTCCGATCAGAGTATGCTGACTTTTCCAGGGAGTCGCAGGGGATCCTACACTTTGTGGGTGAGTGACTAAGCACAAGTATTGATGCTTTCTTCTGCACAGAGCTGGAGAATTGGAATCCTCTATGAGTATCGTTCCTGGAATGGTAGGTATGGGCTTGGAGGAAACTGGTGTTATACCTCTCTGTGTGCGGGCAGGCATGTCACTCAGCTGCGTGCTTTCCATAGCAAATCATTGGCTTTGGAAGGACATCACAGACATTGTATTGTACTGGTGATTGTGCTGGGGGCTAAGTTCTCTCAAGTCAGGCTACCAGCAGTCTTGCTGCTTAGCTCGAATGCTAACAGGACGCGATGCCTCAGTGCCTATTCTTTAAAATAATTTTCATGCTCAGTTAGCTTTCATGTGGATGTTTGCTGATCA
>VZSV01000038.1:5376407-5419452 GCA_013398735.1 Nothocercus julius | reverse complement strand
CAACAAAAAATAAACACAGCTGCAGAGCACCACTTAGGTTTTGTATGATACTAAAGAGTATTTCCTCCTCCTTTCACTTTATCTGAGCACAGTGCCTTTAGCTGATACTATAAAGCTGGAGAAAATCTGACAAGCTGCATTAGTAACTTTTTAGGAAGAGCGGCAAGGGAAAAGAAGTGAAAACAGGCTATAGGCTTGGATAGGCTATTTCGCAGTTGGAGAGTGATGGCAGTGACAGATGAGTCCCAGTGAATTTTGCTACAGTGGTTTAAGCTCTTACTTCAAATTGTCCTGCTTCTGTGCCGTTGCCCCCCTCCCGACTTTAGAATTGAATATGTGCTGTGCCTCACTTCCCAGTTTAGTGTGCTGGCTTACACTGCCAGTGGAAATAGATTTATCCCAGAATATTAGACTGCAGGCAGGAATTGCTGAGGTCTCACACACATTCTCCTCCCCCATCCATTTCCAAATTGGTGGTAGTAATGCCTTTAAGCCGACGTTTTTTTCTGAGTGAGCACAAGTCAGAGTGAGCATGTTTAAGCCCCTTGCTATACAGTGCCTTGTATTTGTCTACAGGCAACTTGTTTGTATAGCTTAACAACAGCAAGAGAGAGTTAATTTTATCTCTGATTTAACTGATTTTTTTTTTTTTTTTTTTTTTGGTGTTTGGTGTTGGTTTTTGTTTGTTTGTTTGCTTGTTTTTTTCTGGACTTTTAAGGTCAGGACCTAGTGGAACACACTGTTCAAATCCTTAGTTATTACCAGCAAAAGCCTGTTGTTCTTCTCCTCTGGAGAATTAAATTTGGAACACCACACATTTTGAAATTCTTTTCCAAAATAGTTCTCCATGGGTCTGAGAAGAAGCAGAATTTTTGGAAAATATTGGAGTAGGGAAAATGGCATGCACATATGGGAACAGGCACAGTGAACAGCAAATCTGCAGCCATCAGTCAGCACTAGAAATCCAGATATGGTCACTGCTTTATAAGAACTTTCCACTCTATTTGGGTTCTTTTGCCACATTCATCAGTGCTGAATCCTATAGTGCATTAAGGACATGAATTAATTTGGTCATGTGCTCTGGATTCCTTTCAGTAAATTCAGTTTTTGCAATGTTGTCTTTTGCTTTGCTGTGATCTTTGTTGTGTGCTTTTGTCCTTTGAAGTGCTTACTTTTGCTTTTTTTTCAGTAGAAGAGAATTTTGTTAGTATAACTGGGCACCTTTGGAAAGCTAGTCGCCCCAGTAGTTAATGAAACTCCAGTGCCATTAACCTGTTAGCTTAACGGCTATATAGTCATGCAAGCCCTAACAAAGCGTCTACTGGCAAGTGTACTAAAAGGCAGTTCATGCAGAGCAAAACGCAGAGCAGTTACTGCCTGCTGGATGCTGAGCAACAGCAGTAGAATGACTTGGAGTCCTGAGCTGAGTTTGCTTTCTTTCAACCTTGCTGCTGGTCAGTTGTGAATAGTAAACATGCATCTGTCAGCAGTTTTGGAGGGATGAATTTTCTCATATTGTCTTATGTTTAGCATTTCAGAAAGTTATCTTTTCTGTGATAAGCATTGCACTGCTTTTATTTTCAAAGACAAAAGCCTAAATTCTGCAGAAATTGGAAATTAGGCTCTGTGGTCTTGGACGTTCCCAGGAAAAGCTTCTTGCTTCCTCGCAGGTGGCATTTGGATTTTGGAACTTTGAGTCCAAGCTTGCAAAAGCTTTTCTTTTTTATTTTTTGGTTTTTTTTGTTCTAATATAAAACAACCCCAAAACCCTTAATTTTGGTGTATGCACCTTGCTTTTGAGCTGTGTTTGTTGGGTTAGTTTGCACAGAGATCTGCCTATAATAATAAAACCCCTTTCCTGTTAGTATGTGCCACCCATAATAAGGGGCTCTTACAGCAGAGGTATGAGGGCAGATATTTCCAGTGTAACCAAGATTTTTGATAACAGTGTACAGAAAAGGGTGTTTTTCCTTTCAAAGTCAGCCCAAGCTGACTATTACTGAGATTTTGGTTATATACATGGACCAGTTCCCAATTAGTATTATTTCAATAGAGCTCTCTCTGTTTAAGACTTCCTTTGTTATCTGGTAAACAAATTAAACAAATTATTGCTTGGCACAAGCAGACACAGGACAGATTAAATTAAAGGGAAGAAAAACATGATTAACGAAAGCAAGGCGTGCAGACAAAAGGAAAGTAAGGGAAACAAATTATAAGACAGTTACATTTTCATAATGTAAAACTGGGTATCCATTTTACAGCACATATTTTAGTGTCTCTTCTGTGTAAAGGTAATATATCAGGTTTAGCAAGAATGATAAAGCTAGTAACTTTGAATGCTGTAACACAAGCCATTAGAAACCTCTCTTTATTATTGCATTGCATTTTATTACCAATGTCACTCGTTTACAGTGAGAGGGGAAGGAAGAGCTTTACTAATCTAAGATGCAATTACTCTTGGCAAACAATTTTTGTTCTAATCGCAGAATTTATGTGCAGCTCAATCATATCATCCAGAAAATTCAGGTAGACTCTAGATGCCCTCCATGACCTCTTGGTTCATCCAGAATCTCTTGAAAATGATTACTGAACAAGTTAAACCACCTCTTTGTAGTATAAAAGGATATTGCAAAGACCTGAAGCTGTAGAAAGTGGGGGCAGCACAGAGCCATGAGGGCAACTGCATGAGACCTGCTTGATTGGACCAGATCTATTGATCTCCATATTAACAAAACAAAACAAAAATATATATTTTCCTGAAATATATTATTGATTGTTTAACTGCAGTGTTATGGTATGGCCTTAGCCATAAATACTGTCTTTTTATGTTTTTAGGTGTGTTCAAGATCCCTTGCCCATGCTAAAATGCTGATACCAGGCTGAATATTCTATTTCCCCATCTCATAAAAAGGGATGGATGGCACCATCTGTTTCTTGTTAATGATATACAAAGAAGGTATGATGATACTGGGAAAGGAGGAGCTTAAAGCAAAAGACAGATGATTCTGTCCTCTCTCAATTCATTTCCACCCTATATGTCACTGTCGCAGAGAGCAAATGGCCTGTTGGCCCATTTTATTCCATTTAAACACTGATGGAATGCAGGCTTCCTGGTGTACTTTAAGTGTTGCATTAGCAGTCTTTATTTTGCAGCTAAAAGATTGCACATATAAGCAGAAGCTCATCCATAATTTATAGTATTTAAACCAGCTAGGGATAAAGGGAAAAAGAGGATTTCATTAAATCTATATTATGATGCATCTCCAGGGAAACAGATATTTACTGGTTAAACTAATTATAAGATCCACAAGGTACTGAGAATTATTTACTTCTTTTTCTTGCTTATTTCCTTTGATTTTTTTTTTGGACCATAAGCCAGGTCCAACACTGCTTTGGAAATCACTGCAAGGTGCAGGTGCTCTGTACCTTTGTAAGTTTGTCCACAAGGGGAATCTTTTTGAGGAGGAATCCCATTTAGCGGTCATATGGCACAACAGGAAAACTGCTTCGAATGAGAGTGGCATTACACTGTAGGAAGGACATGCCAGCTGACCCCAACTCTCACTTGTCAGCAGCTCTAAATCAGAAATAGTGTATTAATGTCTAATCAGTAAATATTGCATGTCAGACTGAAGATGGAAGTTTAATCTTTTACACATGAGCTGGGGCCAGAACGCTGCACAGCATTACTGGGACGTGTGCTTGGCATCAGTGAGGCAGGTATGGACTTACCAGGAAGCCCATCAGAGGGATGCTGGGGGTTAGTCTTGTTTTCTTCCAGTAAAAGCCAACATCAGCACCTCTCTTCTGCATAGCCGAGCACAGAGTGGGAAAGAACAGTCAACTCTGAGAGGGAAAAACAGTTCGTATTTTCTCATATTTATAGTGAGAAGATCTTCCTTCCTTCTCCACTTTTTAGGTTACACATCTTGCTGTATTTGCAGTTGCAAAATTCTCTGCATGCCCTGGAACTATTTAGGATATTTATACAGGAGTCCTTCCTTTTTCTTTCTGATTCCTGGATTTGAGCTTGCCAGTGCCAGCAAATGCAGCCAAAGATAGCAAAGCCTTGCAGGCAGGAATATTCAACATTTCTGGTGTCAGTATAACAGAGATATCTTGAAGTCTGAACCAAGAGCTTTACCATCCAGCTACCAGTGTCCTGTAGATCTTTTACTGCATGTGTTAGTCTCTGTGTGATCGTGATGTGGAGTTGACCTGTGCATCAGTGGAAGACTAATTTTATGCAGTGTAAAGTTTCCTCTCCCTGGAGAAGTACTTTGGTGTTACCTGACCATATGGCATTTTGTGCATTCCAGATCCAGACAGCCATGTCCCCGTTAACCAGCTTGATTTCCCTCATTCCAGGACAGAATAGAAAATAGAATTGCTTTTGACAGTTCCAATTCAATCAATTACTATTGTTTTTTAAGGCTTCGGGGAGCTAAATAGTCAATGTAAGGCTAAACACGACAGTATCGTCTTTTTGAAGCTTTTGTAGCTCTAGCAGAAGATTACTGATTCTTGGTTACATAGCACCGTGCATGCACTTGATAAGCATCCAATAAGACAATTTTCTAGACTTCTGTGAAGGATGATATAGGAAGCTTGCTATATGACCATCCATATGGAGACCTAATTTCAGCTTCATTATACTTACTACCAGCAAGCCAGGATAGTTTTTAAGGCATGAGGTGAAAGAAAAGAGAGGACAGAAACGGAGGGCCATTCTGCAATTTTATTTTCCAAAGAATTTGGATGATATGTTGTTTCAATTTCAGCTTTATTTATTTTGCTTTAAATATGGTATCTTAACACGCTGCAGGTTGTTAAAAAAGATTAAAGTTCTAATTTAAAACCTGTGATGCTCAGAGATAGACTGCTTGACAAAGGCTACTTTATTTTCAGAAGAAATCATGGTGTGTATTGTCACAACAAGAAGCAAGTAGAAACAGAATACTTAAACCTTTCTCTGTCAAGAAGGTGTTTGAATAGGACATGCAGAGATTGTCTGTGATGGACGAGTGCTCGTCTGATTGTTGTATTGTAGACAAGGATCAGAACTGGACGTGAAAGGTTTCTCAGAGCAATGAGAAACCTGAAAAATAATCAAAGAGGAAGAATCATGTTCAGGAAAGAGTATTTTCTTGGAAAAATGAGTTTATGTGTGAAGCTGCAGTTAGAGATGAGATGGAAATTCCAGCTTGCT
Organism: Nothocercus julius; assembly: GCA_013398735.1. Classification (NCBI taxonomy): domain Eukaryota; kingdom Metazoa; phylum Chordata; class Aves; order Tinamiformes; family Tinamidae; genus Nothocercus; species Nothocercus julius. The sequence goes on along the minus strand of VZSV01000038.1, from coordinate 5,414,243 downwards.
CCCTTTCCCTAATGTTCCATACACATGTGCTCTTCCAATGCAATACAACATTATGGATTTAGAATAATATTACTTGCATTACTTCACGCCAGAATAGGGATCTGGCCTTTTAAGTTGCGCAGCTTTCTCATCTGTAGTAATATTTTTGTCACAAGATACTAACAAAGCTTTCAGTGTCTTCAGATGAAAGATGTTATGCAATGGAAAGTGTCTATACTGTTTGTTTTTTGAAGAGATGTAATGGAAAATTCAAAGTTTAGGAGAATGGAAAAAGGATAGGCCACTGGAGGAACAGGTAAGAAATAATAACTATCAAACTAATAAAGCATGCTGCAAGGGCACTCTTTAGCTGCAATGCTACATATTCTCTTTATTCTTATCAAAGTAAATAACAATTGATTTACTATCAACTTTTCTAACTTGGTCACCACCTGAGTATGATGTCCAGAGGTCCCTTCCATCCTCAACCATTCTGTGATTCTCTAAGTATAATGAAAGGATGCTTACGCTCATCCTTTGGAGCCAATGTTTAAATATCCCTCATTTACTAACTGAAAAAATCCTGGCATAAAGAATAATAGCATTTTCATGCATGCAGCCTGCTTATTAGTTAAAAAAAAAAAAAAAAAAATCAGTAAATCAACTCTCTGGGTCATACTTCTGTGTGGTGGTGTGTAGAGCTATGTGCATGCTCAGCCTCAGTGTGTTTCCTGGGGAAAAAACCTCCTGTCTCTCTTCCTTGCAACAGCTCTCTGGGTCTCACAATCAGCTTATCTACTGCAAACCAAAACACATCCACACTTACATGTAGCTCTACACATGATTGCACACCTGTGTAATTCATCGTGCTGATAACTCCCCCTCCTGATTAACTGAACATTATCTGGGAACCCCTTTTGAAGCAACAGTGGTTTTTTAGGGGCCTGAGAGACAAGTAGAAGGATAATAAACCCTGCTGAAGCGCAGCCAGGCTGTGTCCATGTTGCTAGTGATCAAGCAGTCCGCTTGGGCAGGCTCTGGAAGGAGCCACCCCTGAGGCTTTTGAAGGAAGATGGAGAAGTTAATGTTGCTTTCTCCCAGTCTATTACTAAAGCGTTTACAGACAGTACCTGTTCGCTGGGTGCCTGCTCCTGATAGAAGTGGCATTTCAGGATGGAATGGTACCTAACCACGACTGAGTCGGAGAATGAAAAAAGGGAGTTTTCTTTCAATATGAATTCTCATCTGCCTATTCTTGCCTTTTCAGAAACCTTAAGGATGCTAACAGATACTTTGCCACATACAAAATAAACTATGGAACAGATACTTAAAACGCTCAATATTTCACTCCCAGTGCTAAATGTCTGGACTGCATATACCTTAGCAGAGCAAAATGCACTTCCAGGGGTAAATATGCTCTGGCAGATTGGCACTGTTCTCAAGCTGGTACTGTCTCCTTCCTGGTGTGGGAGTTGACTTACCAAAAAATAAATTTGATGTTGATGTTTAGAGATGGCTGCTCTACTGGCTTAGGTGAGCGAGACCTGCCGGTCCTGCACACTGATTGTATTTATAGAGCTGAGATGAGAGGTGGGTAAGGTTATTTTCTCTGCACCACCATAGGCATGGCCCTACAGTTTGCAGCCAAGGACAGGGAAAGGCTACGGTGGCATCCAAGTAATTTCTGTATGTGCTGTCAACTCCAGGCTGCTTCCTTGAATGAAGAAGATAGTCTTCAAGGCCTTAACAGCTACCCCCAGGTTGGAGCTTCAGCAGCTTCGTGCTGCTGCCCAGATGCTGAGGTGCCCTCCCTGATCACAGCCCAGCTGTGCTGGTCCTGGCACTTGCAGGGGCTCCTGCAGTGATGACTTGGCAGCTGCCCTACCTGAGGGGCGCCACTGGCCCTTTGGAAGCTGTAAGAGTGAAAAGGGGTGCAGGATGAACTCAGGGTTTTGACAGCTAAACCGGACGAAAGAATTTGAGTGAAACAGGAGAGAGGTAAGAAGGAAAGCAGCACAGTCCAGATTTGCACCTGCAGAATTCAGTCATTCGTTTCTGGGATGTATTTAGAATTTCCGCTTGGGCTAATGGTGATACGCTTTCATTTTCTGAGAAAGAATGTAGAGCAAAATCTATATATTATCCCCCTAAAGAATGTTTGAATATATATGAAGGATTTATCCAAGGTAAATAAATTAATCCATAGATTATCAAATTATGATCAACATTCTTAAGTGTCTTTTATATACATATATATATATATATATATATATAAGTTCTTGCATCAGCTTATTTACTTTGTTTTTAATTTATTCCGTATTCAGAAGCATGCACTTTCAAATTATCTTACAACATAGATAGTCAGCAGTCAGGAGATGGATATCTGTATTTGTTAAGTGTTAAAATGTGTTGTATGTGGTAACTTTCTAGTCACTGTCCCTTTAATCTTCAGAAACCACATTGCCCTGTTATTTTGGGTATGCCAGGAGTGAAACAGGAGAGTACATCGAAAAATCATTCCGTTTAATGCTATCTCAGAATAAGATGAAGAGTGGATTTTCTTCAGCAAGGCAGCTGCAATTATACATCAGAAATCGAGAGCAATCGTGTCTGGAATTTCTTTTTGAAACGAACATCTTACAACAGATGCCAGCAGGCTGGATTTACTGGGAAAAGGCTCCTCTAAGCAAAGTGCATGGCAATGGCTGTCGGTGCTGTAAGTGCCTTGTGCAGGATGTGCAGTGCTGTACGGCACACGTGCCAGGGAGGAGCGCGCAGGGACACAGGGCCCAGCGGCCGCTTGGCTGCAGTGCCCTCTGCCGATACAGCGGCTTGGAGCAGGGACCAGCTGTTGGAGTTGGCTCGCAGCTTTTCAGCCATCTGAGGAATCAGAACTTCTGGTTAGAAAAGGTGCCAGTAACTTTAGCGGTGGGGAAGGATCTTCTTGGCCTCTCATGTCTTCGTAACGACATAGCAAAGCTGCTACATTCTTGCCTCATTTTGAAAATCATATTTAGACTGTGGTAGTATTTGGATGGTTTGGGCAAATGTGCTGGGTTTGTTCATCTTCCTTGCAGTGTGCTAACCTAGAGCAGAGCTTTTGCTGTTTAACCTCGGTCCAAATGACCAGCTTGCTGGTTTGTCCTTGTTGTTTAATTGCAAAGGAAACAAAACAAGGTCTTGAGTCATTTGCATTTCAGATAACAGTCATCAGTCAGGCCAGGGACAGACCAGAGATGAATTCAGAGACAAACATTTGTTGTTGTGCTATGAAAAAGGTGAGCATCTCTCTGACAGTGTAGATTGATTTGTTCTCACCAGGCATGCTTCTGTTACCCAAGCCTGGTGCAGGGATAGGTATTGACACTTCTCTTTTGTATAATTGTCTGGTTTGCCTGTGGCAAACATCTCAGACTTGACGCAGAGGTTTCAGTACACAACATAAAAGAATTGGCTTTTCTGAGACAAGTTTCCAGTATGTTTTCTGCAACCCTATGATGCCTTACCACGTGGAGCACCTTTCCACATTGTTTTTCCTGGGCTTCGCTGTTTTTCAGTGCCTTTTGTCCCTTTGGGCCATTTGTGCTAATGTTCTCCTTGTCCAAATCCTCCAGGCTATCGCGTAGTAGTAGTTTGTCTGAAGGATGTGTCTGCCCTATGGTGTAAATGCACCTTCACCAACTTTAAATTTGCTGCTACTCACAGGGCCTCTGCAGAAGGACAGGTCTGAGGGCAGGGTTTGCTGAGCTTTTTCAGTGAGTTTTGCCACCCGTGTCGCATTCTGCTCTGTTGTAGATAAACTGTTAGCTGGCCCCAAGTTATCTGAAAGCTAACTGCAGAAACTGCTGTTGCTGTGATGCAACCTTTGCTGTGGTTTTTATGAAATGGTGAGTAGGCAGGTGAGAAGCTATAATTTAAACAAAACACCAGAAAAGTTGTCAAGCCTACAGATTTTGCATAAATAAGCGAAATGTGTTTGTTTCATAATCTAAGCCCAGGTTACCATTCAACAGAGTAGTTGAAGGGTTTTTTTTTTCTGATTTTTTATTTGCCTTCTTATTAATGAGTTCTTAAAGAAATAATGGATTAAATTGTAGAATATTCCATCTTCTGAGTTCTCTAGCATCTACTGTCCCTCTGTGTTTGCTTTATACAGGGCAAAAGAAGGAACCTTAGGGGAATACTCTCGATACTGTACAAATAAGTGACAGCTATAGCAACTTGTTGCTTTCAGTATGTAACAACTTTAACACGTTTTCAGAGTAAATTCATGGCAAGCATGAATTGGACCTAATTGATTGTAAGGATGGGAAGTGAGCTGCAGCAGAGTTAAAGCTTGCCATAGTTAGGACAGCAGCTTTGTGACAGAATTGTTTATATTGTCCATATTTCCTGGTTTTCACCAAATTACACAGCAGTATGAAATCAAAGTTTAAAGAGCAAATTCCTATACCAAAACAATGTGTCTAACTGTCTGTGTTGTGATTAATTATGGACGTTTCTACAGTAAAGTCAAGGAGAAGATAATCAGATTATTTCAGTTAGGTAAAGATCTAGCCTGAGGTTTGATACAGCCTTAATTTATAGCTGAAGTTTGTAAAAAATTCATTTGAAAAATTCCTCCTTTAGATTCAGTGCCCTGTTCCTTGGCTAGTTCAAAGGGAATTCTCAGCTAGGAAGCCAATGTGCAGAGTCTGACTCTGCACAAAGATCTGCCAAAGGTACAATTATTTCTTGCTGCAGGAGATATTACATAATATTCACTAATGTCATGAAGATTGATTTCAGGCTATATAATATTAAGAAAAGAAATTTTTTTTGTTCAACTATAATCTAAGTATATAAGCATTTTGTGTGTTCTTAATAGTTCCTGTCACTGAGCAAAACTCCAGTGCATCACATTAGGGCCTGTGTTTTTGTATTGACAGAATTAACTAAGTTGATCATCGGAATTATTTAAAATGTTTGATTTTAGGGTAATAATTCTGGCTTTTTCTCCAGTGTTCAGAAGCCAGGCTAATCCCTGGTGGTTGGTCTTGTTTTCTTTTTACTGAAAATGTTGATAAAATTACACCACTGAGACAAGGTTTCTGAAAGATATGCAGTTAATTAATTCTTCTGGATGGTGTGCTGGTCCCCCCTAGGAGCATTTCATCTGGGATGCAGCCAGAAAAGTGGTGTGAGTGTTGCTTTCAGGCCAGTGGGACTCCCAGCAGTGTTTATGCTGTCCTGTGAAATGGAGGAACATGAAAATATCTTCAAGTCAAGTTATCATTTCCCTCATCTTCAACAGTACAAAGCAGAGCTCTGACTCAGGCAAAGACTGGCCCCTTTTGAGATTAACTGTTTTAGCTAATTATTTGTAATTTGAACATCAGTTAAAACATGAAAAGATCTGAGAGTGCCAATTTGGCCTCTGTAAAGAATCTGAGCTACTTGAAAGCACGCGTCTTAACGAAACCCTGGTGTATACAGGCAATCTCTTACCAGTTCCGTGGTAGGCAGCTATGGGAGAAAACTCAACTGCCGTTTGAAAAAGTGATTTGTTTTGCTGTTCAAGTTAATTAAGTACTTGTTAATTAATTAATTAAGTACTGTTTATTAATTTTTTTAAAAAATGTGTTACAACAAGATGCTGTCAGCCAGATGTTAAAGTTTCACTCGAGCTGCCATAGCCAAGTTTCTAGGATTATCCATGTGCTCTGCTATGACGGATGGATTCTCCTGAAATACGCAGGACACTGCCAGCTTCCAGAGATTTGAAAATCTGGCTTAATTTAAATGGTTAGGTATAAACTTAAATCTAATTTTAGGACAAAAGAAAGAATGTGTACATCTTTATATCTTTGTTTAGATTTTGATTCATTAGACTAGTCGTCTCACATTTCAGGTCTAAAGCTGATAATTTTACTTTTGACTGATACTGGGTCAGCTATTGACTTCTTTAGCTGCCCTCAAATTCTAAGTCAAACGGAAAATGTCTGGTCTATCTGTATGGATCCAAAGGAAAACCCTTTTCCCACAGTAATGATCAGACTTTATTAACCGTTCAAAACAATATTTCACCTCAATTTGACTTGAAATGTGATAATATTAGAAAAAGACATGCAGTTGGAGAATTTGTTGAGTTCATTAGGAGGAGTTAAACTGACCAGCATATTGTGCAGTATATTTATCCTGAAAAACAAAAGAATTCTACATTAAAATCAGCTGAGTTACAGGTTTTTTTTTCTGTAGAACAGACTGTTTGTTTGCTTTCTTTCTCATTTTTAACTTTCAAAAATTGTAACAACAGATGGCCTGTTGAGCCAACAATAGATCATGTCTCACCACAGTGGGATCTCGTTCTGGCTAGCTTGATTTGGTGCAGTTAGATATCAGTCCTCACCATATATATTTAAACCAACTTCATCTTAATTACTTCTTTTCATCTGGCCCCTGGTAGTACCAAAAAAAAAATCTACCTGCTTGCATAGCATCAGAAATGCACGTAAATAATCTAGTACAAAGCAATTCTTTTAAATACATTAAATTCCGTATCTAGATGATGACATATCCCACGCTTTCTGTGGGCAACTGAATATTTGTGCTAATTATAGTGAAGAGTTTAATAATTAGTTGTTTCTACTTTTACATTATGCTCTTTGATTTTTATTCCTACAGAGGTCTCAGTCTGCATTCTCCCTGGCGAGTGAAGATATACCCAGTAAAGTTCTAGACCCTGCATCTTCTGTGACTGAGGCTCTTTGGAGGCAGCAGAAAGGACAGTTCAGGAAACAGAAGGAACGCAAGCTCTCTGCATTACCCAGCTGGAAAAGTGTGGACAGGCTAAATGAAACAAGTAAATATTTCTAGTACGAATTTTATTCTTTTTTGGTTCTCACTCATTGTGGAATAAATAAGACTTAAAGCAAGAACGCTTCTCCAGGAAATCCTGCTGACCTCCGTGCTCGGAGATGTCACGTGTACAAGTGTCTGTGAGAATTCAATGATGTTATCGCAGTTTTATTGAGCTATGTCACTACTCTATTGTGTTTTTTTTCCCAAGTAAGGATTCAAAAACTGGGTCTTGGGGGAATTGATTTTGAAGTTTCAGTCACCACTAGGCATGTAACTTGGATGCACATTACAGCTCCTAAGAAACAAGAGCCTAGGGGGCCTGTGTTGTTGCTTGTTATCTGCCATCCAAGTGAGTTTGTAGTTGCCCATAGTCACCCTTCCCTATCTGCAGATAACACTGAGTTATCTAATTATCAGCTTACACAGTAAACTGAACAGTGAAAGAATCCAAGTTCAGGATTCTCCTTTGTACCTTTATTTTTAACCCAGATGAATTCACAAATGCAGTGCACTCTGCCAACCTACAAACCTGTAAGCTGTGAGTAAGCTCTATGTACAGATATACATATATTTATGTATATCAGAGACAAGCAGTGTCCATCAATCTGTGCCATCTGTCTTTGTGAGGACGAAATGGATGTGACCATAGACCATGGGTAGTGAGGAGGCTTCATGAGTCAACCCCTGTCCAGAATCAGGAACTCTGGGCAGAGCGCAGTTCCCTGCCCATTACAGCAGCAGCCTATGGCTCCAAGTGAGATTGTATAGCAAAGCTGACCTACATGCTGCTCTTGTGCTCCCATAACCAGAGCTACTTGTTCTTGCTCCATTTCTTGTACCGGCTGTTGAGCTCATCTGCTCCCTATAACAAATTGGTTGAGGAAGTTAAGCAAGTAGAAAACTTTGAGTGAGTTTATTGGTGGTTTAAGTCTCTCAGCTGACTCCCTAGACACTGGCAACACAGAAGTCACCAGAATATGTGGTTGGGTGTAGTAGGGACCAGGGAATGGGACTTCCCATCAGATAGCAACCAGCAATTAGATTTATTTGTCTGCAATGCTAATTGACAAGGTGAGAAGGTGGAAATCAGTGTGAATACCCACCTTGGTAAATAATGTGGTAGTACTAAATTCTGAATTAACTAGGTGTACATTACATTGTGAATTGCTCATACAACCTCCTGTCAGAAGTGTTGTTCTCCTGGGCAGCATTTCAAGTGAAAGTGTATTTTCAGTAAAGCAGTTAATTTGGTGCTTAAATTTAAGCACCCACTTCAATCCCATTTAAGTCACCTATTCGGTGATTTGGTACTTATCAACTGCTTAACCATTGCAGAATCACAAATTGACCCAGATTCCTTTCAGGTGCTCTACTCAGAGGATTTTCTTTGTCATCTTCATATGAGAACTACATTTGTTATGAAATTCAGATACCTTTTGAGCTATTTTAAATAGCTAATTGTGTTAATATGTGTAAACATGATCTCACTTATGCAGTAGTAAGTGGTGATATATTAGGTTACAGAAAAATATAAAAAATCTTAACAAAGAGTTTGAAGCGGTATTATCAGTAGGCCATGTCATGTAGGAAAAACATTTCCTACATTTTAATTGCATGTTAATGTAATGTTTAATTACATTTTAATTACTCAAGAGCCAAGTATTGAATTTAAGCTTTTTTCTTCCCCCTTTACCAATGGATTCATTGTGAGACATCTTAAATGTTTTTCTCATTTTCAAGTACATAAATTATAATGGGTTTCCAAAAAACTGTGTGTAAAATCTATTCTTTCATATAAGAACCATTTTTGGAAAATCAGGAAGTGTTTGGCATGAAAGTGTTACTTGAAATTAGGAAAAAAATGAGTCAGTTTTTTGGATATAAGCTTCTAAATGGCATCCATTTCCATCTTGCTTGTCCACTAAGATGTGATCAAGTACTATCCTGTCTTTTCTTCAGGTAGCTTAAGATGTTTGACATTATTCTGCGTAGCTACTAAACAAAATAAAAGGGAAATGATTTGAGAGAGGAGCAATATAATGATGTGGAACTCCCCTGCATTAGATTTGTGTAACGTGGTGTAACTGTATTTAGTTTTTGTTGAAAGTTTATGGCTTCCAAAGATGTTTGCTCTATTTAAAGAAGTAACGTTTTTAAGAAGAGCTTGTCTGTCTCTCATGTATAATCCTATATCTAATTACTGAGTATAATTGGGAAAAGTAAACAAGCAGAAGTTCTTGTTGCCTAAAAACTCTGGACTGCCTCAGCTGGAAGTGTTTTGCTGTGTTTAAAAACATTCCATGCATAGCTCTTCCAGGAACATAGCCATCTCCATTTTATCTGGGATAAACTTTAGCATCTATAGCATCCATTAGCAAGAAGCGTCACAGGTCTGATGCCTCTCTGTCTCTTTTTTTTGTTTGTTTGTTTGTTTGTTTTGCACCTAGGTTTTATTAGTTTCATTGTACGTCCTTTCTTCTTTTCTAAAGCCTTCAGACCTCTTGCTCACTAAATCCTTCCTGAAATGAAAGCCCTTTCAGAACTTGGCCCACCCACTATTGCTCTTCTCAGATCATTTTTCCTTTTCCAGGTGAGGGACTGAAACTGCACAAAGAATTGAAGGTGTTTGCAAAACATGGAATTTATCCATGTCCGTGTGTTGATGTTACCTCATCCTTACCCAGTCCTTTCAGAACAAAGTCATGGTCCAAACATTCATGCGTTTTAAATAGCCATCTCCATAACTTTTAAATGCATAACTTTTGAACTTCTGAAAAAAAGATTTGACAGCCTGGCTCAGAATGTGAGGGAATTCGTGTAGCAGCAAAAATACATTTGTTCATTGCTTTTGTTGAGGACTCCAATTTGTGTCCAGTTGATTGGAAACCGGCAAGAAAATGAGCCTTTCTGGCTGTGATAACAGTGATAATTGAAGAGGTTGTTCTCATTTCATTTTCATAGATCCACCTCCAGTTTTTCAAAGTACTGATGGAAACTGGGTAGCTTTGCAGAATGTCACTTTGTCTCGTCCTCGAATGCTCGCTAAACCAAAGAGTCAAGTATTCAAAGCTCTGGAGAATGAATCCAGCATTGTGTCTGCATATGACGAGATGGGCTCAGACAGCGAGGATGACTATGATTGGAATGTGGCCTTGAACAAGCTGCGTCGGAGACCTCGGCAATTATCAGATGATTTCTATTATACCGATTCCCAGTACAATACTGAATGGGTTTATGGCAGTGACCAGTACCGGGCAGTAACCTCACCTTCGTCTGGATTATACACAAATACCGAGACACTGTTCTCTGATTCGGAAACATCTTCAGTAAACTCTTCCCAGGAAGCAAAAGGACCTAACAAACTTCTCTGGCTACAGAGCAGAACTCAAGGTGATAAGTCCAGAATGGAAAAAAAGCATTTCCATGGAGAGCTGGATGTAAACTTCAATCCCCAGGCAACTAGCTTGGAGGATTCAGACAGCAGTGAACCTGGAGAAGTCCACTATGATTTAGAAAAGAGATCAAGACGATGGAGAAAGAACAAAATGATCTCTGAAGAATTAAGTGAAGGAAAAAATCGCACAAAAATCAACAAGAAGAATTTAAGCACAAGTCAGGTAATTGCATTAATTTTATTCAATGTGGTATCAAAAAAATAGGGTAAAACCATCTGAGCTGTATTGATAATAATATTTTAACTCTAAGTAGGAGGGAGGAGTCTTTGTGCAAGCTTTATCACCCAATGTCTCAGAAGAAGCAAAAGTAAATTTTCCAAATACCATGAACAGTCTTTGCTTCTTTCTCAAATCTGCCACTTCCACCTGATCAATGTCACTATTAATACTGTAAAATACAATGTTGGTGCATTGAGTAATTGCCTTTTTCCCCCATCACCTTTTTCCTGGGATAAGAAACAACTCACCTGGCTTGGAGTATGCTCTGTGCTGTTCACCAATGTCCTGGTAAGGTATAAAGCTAATGAGCAGAAATTCAGGAAGGGATGTTTTTGAAATATTATTCAAGTGACATCTGCTTTTAATTGATCTCTCATTATGAGTTCTACTATGTCAGGGTAAGTGTTTACAAACTTCGTTCATTCAAATAATTGTCATTTGTTAGAAAGCAAACTTTTCTTCCAGTAAAATATAACAGCTGTAATTTAGAAAAAAATAATCATACAACTTTCAGACAGCAAAGTACACCCCAAACATTTGCTTTAAACAGCAAGTGTGGGAAGGATATCCAGAAGATATTTTCAGTTTCTCGAGGCCTGGAACTCAATTTGCATAAGGGATCTAGTTGGCCCACAAAACTTTTCCAGCCTTGCAAGCACGTATCTGGCTGTAATTACCCATCTGGGTAAGGAGAATACTGAACCTCTTGTCCGGGTCACCTTCCCCTATACTAACTTACCAGTTCTGTAACAGGATCATTTTTGTAGCAGAATAACTGTAAGCCTGAATATGCTGTCTGCTTCCCCATGCTGCTGTCTATAAGCAGCTTCATCCAGTCTTTAGAGCCATCTGAGTATTTTAGGATGTCTGGAAATAATTTGAAATAATTTTCCTTGCTTATACTGCTAGACCATTTCTCTGATATAAAGACGTCTACACAAACTGATTGTAAGTCAAGATTAGGCATCTAGGATTTCAGAAGTATTTTAACGGTGGGTATACAGTTGTTTATTCTTTATCTGCTCCATCGTATGCAGATTGCTGTGAAGAAGCATTCTCTTTTTCCTTATTTTACTGCATTGCAATGATAACATGATTATTTGTAAACCACTGTGTTTTCACCCGTGTCATGGAATGGGATTTCAGTCTTGCAGTCTAAGAGCTTGGTTTTCTTTATTTTTCAAATGGTGATGGTTGCTACCGGATTTATAGTGAAATGCCCTTCTCTTACTGCTCTAAATTTGAAGAAATGTAAGCAGTGACATACAGAAAAAAAATGCAGTCATTTTATAACTCATTAATGAATTTCTATTAAATATTAGTTTTTTTCTACAGATCCAGTACATCGATTAGAAGAATGCTCTGGCATTTTTGAAACAGATTTTAGACTCAAAACTAGGATGATGACTTTGTGACTGGGAGAGGATTATATGAAGTCTGGAGTAACTTAAAAATGGGCCCCAAAAATAGACACTAAAATAACATATTTTAGTGTTATCTAGTCAATTTTATATTTTTGCCACTTCATGGTAGGTAAAAGAACACTGCTTCAGTGGGTTGCTTATAAAATGCACTGTAAATGCAGTCATGAAGCAAGCACACATGGACTTGAAGATTGTCCTGAGAAAACTGAAGTCCTACTGTAATAAGTTTCTGATAACTGTATCGCATATATAACATAAAGACTAATATTCCTATGGAACTTGAATTAGGAAGAGCAGCATGTGCACTCTTACTTCTACCTTCCCTGTTTTTAATGCTAATTATTTTTCAAATTCTAATTTACAAGAAATGTCCTTTCAAGCCACTGGTCTGTATCTGCAGAAACCTTGGTGGCTTTCACTATATTTCTGAGAGGAGGCGTTGCTCGGTGTTGTTGTAGTTCTTGTATTTTGGATGGAAAGCAAAGCCGCTTAATTGCTCCAGCAGAAGACACTACTATGACTAGGAGCTTTTTTTTTTATGAAAAGGCTCTACCTGTTAATTGCTGCCACTTCTGCCTTGCAGTCGGGGAGCAGGTGACGGCTGTCAGGCTGCCAGTCCCCACGGGATGGCGCTTGGGATGTAATTAGTGAAAATGGCATCCCTGTAAAGTGTGCTGGCTCTCACTGAGAAACTGCCTGCAAACCTCACAGTTTGTGCCATCGTTTTCTAAAGGATGCAGTTTCTAATCTCAGGGCCCTATATGGATGGTGCTTTCTCCGAACATGTTCTGGTATAACATGGGTTTGATTCTGTAGCCTTCAAGCCAGTACTTTGCTTCATTTTGTGCTTGTCGTTTTTAGTTTGTTAGAATTACACTGAGTTATCAAGGCACACAAGGATTTGCAGAATGCATATCAGGAAAAGTGTATTTCCTATTGCATTGTCTGTAAAGGGCTTACTTCCAATGAAACTAGGCTCGTGGCCGTTATTCTACCAGGCCCTTGTTGAAGATCTGTTTTCAGCTAAACTGGTGGCCCTTTATTGTTTTTTGCAGGTGTTAGTGTGATTTGTTACTGATAGAGTCAAATGAGAACTTAGACAAAGATTTATACAAACACAAAGTTGTCATAAACTTGCCAGATGGAGCTGAAGCATAAACAGTCAACAAGAATAGTGAAGTTTAAGAAAGCATCCATAAAAATAGTAGTACCTTTCAGTGTATTTATTATTTTTATCTGTAGTTATAGCCTTTTTTTCAATCTCTTAATTCATGAAAGAGGTGCCGCCTTGTCACGAATAGTTTATTGCCATCATCAAAAAAGCTCAATGCACAAGCCAAGCAGGCTACCACTAACAAAAATTGCAGTGTAACGTTATAGGATATCATTACCTCTGCATGTAAGCAGGAGCTAACAAGTCTTACAAATGTAAATACTGTTCACTACAAGGAGGCTGGGAAGCAGAAACTTGGCTAATGGATATACCTGAATGCAGCTTTAATAAACTCATTTTCTTTGGGGTGGGTCCTCGCCCTCCCCCTTGTTTATTCTTAACACAAGTTTAGCTAGTGCAGGATAAAAGCCTAGGGATGCCAAAGCAACTTGTGCCTTCCACCTATGCTGGGAAGCATAGCAAAAGTTCTTCAAGTTTCCATGCTAATGAACTAGGAAATTTTTCTCACTTGCATTAAAGCATGTTAGAATTGAGAATGTTTCAGGTAATGGTTGCACATGGGGGTGAGGTAAAGAAGTAGTTTGCTGCTATCGAGAGGAATATCTTCCTCCTAACTGCCTTTGTGCCTTCCCTTCCCTTGCCTCCAGTGTGGTCCAATACCCACTCTGTGTCAGCTCTGGCACACTTGGACCCCTTTGCTGAGCCTACATAAGTCATTACAGCCGAGGAAAGGAAGGAGAGGCGCAGGATGGCTCCAATTCAGTAGCACTGGGATGTTACTAGGGTGATTATCTCACCTTGTCCATAAAAATATATCCTCATTTTTATCCTGCTGAAGCTGGGCAGTTTAGCTAGGTTGTCCTGTGCTGCCTTCATCCAAAATGCATGCTAAGTCTGATGAAGGTCTCTATGTTATTCCACTGAACTTTGGGTATAGGCAGCAGAGATCAACCGAACCGTTTATAGTGTGTGATGTGGAAGTCTGATGTCTTTTCACGGTCAAGAGGAGTTGTGACTGCCATTCTCACTCTGGATTCCTTACATTAAGTGATGCTACTTTGCACAAGAGTGCATACGCATTATTATTCTCGTAGAGCTGCTGGGCAATTAAATCTAAGCAGATCTGCAGGCCTCTACAGGAGTCCTGTGTGGGTCCTCGCTGTCTGTCAGTACTTGGTGGTGCAGCGGATGAAGTGGCAATGTGGGAAAACCTGCATCTCTGAACTGACAGCCTTTCTCACTGCTCTGCTTGATCTTATAGTCATATTTGTCAGCTTACTAAACCAAGAGTAGCAAACATTTGATCTGCCCAAAATACCTGCATAAAATGAGATGGCCTTCTCCCCTTTGCAGACTCAGCTCCAAGGTAAACCGTACTTTCCCTGCATAGACATTCCTGGAGGAAGCTCACACTCCTGGTACAGAGTTGTCAGAGCTCACTAGGAAGTTTCGTAACCCTAGAACACGTTTAGGTAGGTGTGAGGGCTGTTTGCAGGTGTCCATGTCTCTCCATTAAATAAAAAGCAGTCATAATGTAGACTAGATGCCTAACTTTAAATAACTCATATCTTGGGAGACAAGTCTCCACTAAAGTTCATTTTCCTAAAATACAAGTACACGGTTTAAACCTGCTCTCTATCTTGAAAATCGTATAAATTAGAGTTGTTTCTCTCCCGGGCACAAACTGATGGATTCAGCAACAACTTTCAGATTTTTATCACAGTCTATCAATGTGCCAGTATTATCCACTGCAAAATTGTTGGGTGTATATAATGAATTGCTGAGTGAAATGCAAGACCTATCTGAAAAATTTCTTACCATTTCTTTTGGTACAATTTGATGAAACATCATTATGGCAATAGAGACAGCATTTTTAAGTAGCAGAATTAAATAGCAAAATTAAATGCTTGTAAATTGCTTGCACTTAAAAGCATATCATTGCACATATAAAATCAAAGTGGAAACACACTGATTTGAAGTTTTTTTCTTCATCTTGTTCAGAACAGTTTGGAAGTTGATATGACGGGGCTTTTTATTCTGCAAAAGCTTTTTGCTTGGGAAAAAAAAAACTTCAACATAAAACCTGTGGTTCCCATTTTATTCTAGTTAATTGTACACTTTCGTATCCTGAGAGTGAACCTAAAATAATAATTTATTTATATAATCAATTCACAGGTACCTGCAGACAAAAATTGTCCAGAGGGTTGTGAGAGTGATAGAGAATGCAGTACAGTTTACTGTATGATCAGTGAAGACTGCCATTAGGAATATCACATGTCAATCCATTAAGAGCCACATGGCCACATAGGCCACATTTATGAGGAAATTGTCAGGGTTAGCAGTTACTGTAAGAATTGGAGGTAATTGGTCCAGCCGTAAGTACTGATTCTGAAATTGCAGACGGAGCTAGCTGTGCAAAGCAAATCTCCTGCTTATGTGTTTCCAGATGAATGGAAGAGAAAACAGAGGTTTTAGTCTCTCCAGCTGTGTCTGGTCCTGTCGTTATAGATGAGTGTAAGGCAAATAAGAATAATTTCTTATCAAAGAATTGCTCCAGATCCTCTATTTAGACCTACCGCAGTGTAATTACCAGTTTGGGGCTCCAGACTGGATTCTTTGCATCATCTTCCTGGGTGTTTTTGCATAATTATATCCTGTTTCAAAGTATTTGTTACTTTAAAACCAGCGTAATTCCACCTTACTTTATGCATGTGATTGAAGCAGCGAACAAAGCTCCCTCTAGGCAGTCGGCAGGGAGAGAAGAACACTTCCACAAAGCAGTCAGCATCATAGATGGACTTGGTTGTTTAGGGAGATGCCTGTCTCTCTCCACTGGCTGTAGAGGAAATCAAGGGAAATTGGTACTAACTGGACAGCACAGCTCCAGAAAACAGGTTGGTATGTATCTGGACATCAGTTTTTGGTATAACCATCTGGTATTTTCAGATTTCCTGGAAGGAAGAGCTGACAAGAAAAAAAAAAAAAAAAGGCCATTTTCCACATTAAGTACTGGGCAGGCAATCTACTAACAGACTTTTAAGAGGATTTGCCTTTCTTCATTTTGGTCTCCAAATTAGGGGACTTGCCATGGTTGAGTGTGTAACACCCTTTCCTATAACCCCTTCCTTTTTCTTGTAACACCAAAGTTAAATGAAACTGGCTACTTCCCACCACTAAGGGTGGAAAAGTAGGAAGAGAAGGTGCTCCTGAAGATTGCAGTTTCAAGGAGGCATCTAGACAATAATTGTAACCATAGTGGATCCAGCTGTGCAAACATTCACTGGGAAAACTGAAAATCTTAAGCACAGGCACTTAATAAGGGTAACATCTTTGGAAACTGTAGTTTCCAGTAATCCTTAAGAAAAACACTGGCAATATGCAAGACCAGCAATCAGGGAACTTGAGCACGGTTTTCAACTGCAATTTGGACACAACTGCTAGGTCACCATGGGTGAGTTACTTCGTTCCCACACTTTGGTCTCTCTATCTGGACTACGACTGTGCAGTGTTGGTCATAAGAAGTGACATTTAGGCTTTTGTTCTACTAGTTTCATACAGATGCATAATGATTTGGGTAGTTCCTTTTTACATAATGTGAAAGTAGGCAGAAATTATAAATATTATCCAACAGGTTTATTGGACTTCTTCTGGAAAGACATGATCATTTTTATTGATAAATTTACAATGTGGTGTCTTTCTAGAGTTCTCTGCGGAGTAATCATACCAATACCTTTCTGAGAAGCTCCACTTCTGTACCTATACAGTAATTATATGTTCTTCTCATTTTTGTGCAGGATTTTGATGACTTATCAGAAACAGACATAAGCAGTGAGGATCAGCATCATAAAATCAAGCCTGACCTTATGGAAGAAGAACTTAAATCCAGGTTATTTCAGCTTGCTGCTAAAATGAGTGACAAGGAAACCTCTTCTGGTGACGAACAAGAATCAGACCCTAAAACAGATGCTGAAAACCAGAAGGAGAGTTTGTCCTCAGATGAAAATGACAAAAGTATTCATGAGGAGTTAAAGAAGGTAAGCAGTCATTAAAGAGGAGTGTGGTCAGCATTGTAAAGAGCTAGAATCCAGAAAGACAAAGTTTTGACTGGAAAATAAAATGAGGTCCTTTACACTGGGAGTGAGCCTGCCACCCTTGCACAAGTAAAACTTCAATTAATGTGTGTCTTCCTTTCTCTGAGACTCCAGAACCACCTCGAAAGCAATGAACTTAGCATGTGAAAACCTATTAAGTGTGGCCCTCATAGTGAAAAGACGTTTTTTATGTTTCGATGGAACTTCCTGTATTTCAATTTGTGCATGATGCTTCTTATCCTTTCACTGGGCACCACAGAGAACACTTCCATCTCTGACCTCTTTACTCTTCTCCGCATGACGTATTTATATGACTTGAAAAGATCCACCCTGAGCCTTCTTCTCTCTAGTCTAAACAGTCCTAGCACTCTCAGTCTCTCATCACTGTGTCCTTTTGCTGGACTGGATTCAGTATATTCATATATTTCTTGTACCAGGGAGTCCAGAACTGGGCAAAGCGCTTCATATGTCGTCTCACCAGTGTTGAATAAAGAGGAAGGATCCCCTCCCTTGACCTATTAGCAGTACTCTTCCTAATACAGCCTAGGAGGCTACTGGCCGCCTTAGTCATAAGGGCTCATGGCTGGTCATGTTGATCTTTTTGACCACCAAAACCCCCAAGGCCTTTTCTGCCAAGCTGTTTTCTAGTAGGTCAGCCTCCAGCCTGTACTGGTGCATGGGATATTCCTGCCCAGGTGCAGGACTTCGTTCTGTTCTTTTTTGAACTTGATGAGATTTCTGCTGGCATATTGTTCCAGCCTGTCAAGGTCCCTCTAAATAGCAATGGACCCATTTGGTGTATCAGCCACTCCTCCCAGTTATGTGCTGTTTGCACACTTGCTGAGGGTACTCTCCTGTCATCCAAATCATTAATGAAGAAGTTAAACAGTATAAATCACAGTATTGAGCCCTAGGTGACACCACTAGTGAATGGTGTCCAGCTGTATATTGTGCTGCTGATCGTAACCCATTGAGTCCAGCAGGTGACACATTTTTCAGTTTACCTCACTGTCCACTATCTAGTCCATACTTCCTCAGTTTGTCTGTAAGAATGTTATGGGAAAGATCTCCTTCTAATTGCCATGGCCTTTCAAAGCTAATCCAGAATATCCTCGCAGTAATACCAGACAGCTCCCTCAGCACTCCTGGGTGCATCCCATTTAGATCCCATCGCTCACGTATGTCTACTTTGTTTAAATATTCCCTAACCTGATGCTCCACTACTGAGGATCAGTCTTCATGGCCACAGGCTTTCCCCATTTGTCTGAAAGGCTTGGTATTCCCAAGGGCAGATCTTGCCACTAAACTGAGGTGAAGAATACATTGAGTACCTTCGCCTTTCCTGTGTCACACTTGCCCCATTCAGCGGTAGACCCATATTTTCCCTCCTCTTCCTTTTGCTGATGATACACCTATGGAAGCACTTCTTGTTGCCTTTACTTCCCATATGAGATTCCATTTGTGGTGGGCTTTGGCTTTCCTGACCCTGTTCTTGCACACTTGAACAGCATCTCTGTAGACCTGGATCAGCTGATCCTGCTTCCACCTTCTGGTATAGTAGTTCTCTGTATTCTTTTGACTAAAATAATTTTCAAATGATGAAGATAGATGTCCCATTAGAGTGTTATCCACGCTCTCTGTCAAAGCAGAGCTGCTTTGCAGTCAAGACACCAAGAGGTGAATCAAGGCATACAGCAGACAAGAATGAGCCTAAGTGGTTCTGAAGGATAAGGATGTTTGGTAGCAAGGGGTTAGCATTAGGCTTCCTGTGTGCACATTTTGCATTAGACATTACAGACTGAAACAAAGTAGTCCTGGAAGCAAGGACCCAAACCTAACTGGCTTTGCTGCTCAACATGAATGTCCCATTTTCTACAGGAGGACACCCTCACTGTCTGTGGACAAGGCTTCAAACCATCTGCTCCTAGAGATATCCTCAAACCTGCCTTCCCACTGCTCATATGTATTGTTACCTCCAGATGCTTAGAATTAGGTAGCTGGTTTTTTGTCTTTTTCTTATGTTTCCAACTGATTCACCTTTCACTGAAAGGAGGTGATAGATACTTGGCTTAAATCTGCTTGATGAAATTGCACAATTGTGTCATCAATGGGAAAGAAAAAAAATGCTTAAATAAGCAGATCATCTCTCCTTCCACCAAAAAGGTGTCTGGAAATTCATGCCGCTCTCTGGTGACAACATTGGGACTGAGTGGTTATATCAGGTAGGTGAGATTTTCCTGTCCTACAGCCATGCCTCCAGACGTTGGATAAGCGCCTGAGAAAGGTGCCATGAATAGACTGACCGGAGTCCACTCGGAATCATGTTCTCAAAAGAATTGTGCCAGATGTGAAATTCAGAATTATTCCCCACCCATTGGGGAAATCTGTAGTTTGTGTTGTATTTATTCATTTTCATGAGTCTACAAAGTAATATTGATAGCTTGCTTAAAGATATAAAACGCATATCCTGTTCAGAAAAAAAAGTGAATGCCCAGAGTTCTTTATTGTTCTTGGTTGAAAAGCGAGTCTTAGTCATTCATGACTGCAGTGTGCATTCTTTCTGTCTTTATTAAAGAAAGCAAAATATCCCAGTGCTATTCATGGTCATGCTTCAGAGGAATTGACAGTGGAACTGGCTCAAGCCGTAGAGAAGCAAGCAGGCTGCTTTCATTCTTATTCTTGGCAGTTACTCTTGAAGGTGATTTAACATCTTCCGACTTGTGCCTCAGGAGACTTGTGTCTTCTGACTCCTCTTTGGTAAGGTGGCTGACCAACATCTTAAAATGAAATACTGAAAATAAGAATGTATGTTGCCACTTATGGCTTTCAATAATCCAAAATATGAAGATCTAAACTCATAAAACATATGCAATAACTTTAAAGTGAGTAAGTGAAGTGTCTCAATAGATACAAGTACAGAAAACAGTATTTTCAAGAAATTAGTAAATTCAGATGCCTCAAAAGGTGGATGTCTCAATTTGATTGCTGTTTAAGATGTCTGATTTTTTGAAGAATACCCATTAAGGAATTACTGATCTTTCATATTAGCACTTAACATTGTTAGCCAGAGACCCAGTGTTCTGATCTGGGCATCAAGTTTCATACTGAGTCAAACTTCATACAGGTACTAATTCTGGGTAATCAAAATGAGAGTTCAGGTACCTACAGTCTCCTGAAAGTAGATCAGTAGATCCTGAAAGTATTTTAGCCATCCTTACTTTAACGGTGGTCTCTTTCAGAAACTTTATTTCACAAAGAAAAGTCAGGAGGGTATGTATACTAGAAATATCTTCAGTATTTCTAATCCCAGGTTCCCAGAAAGGGAAAAAAAATCAAGTGATTATACATGCTTGAAAAGGGGCATTAGCTGTTTTAAGACTTGTGTCCAGTACAAGAATTGGCGCATTCCCATTCTTCAGTGAGGAATTAGCTCAAGCTGAGCCTTTATGAATTCTCGGTTCTTTCTCTGCTGCACTTGAACTTTATAGTTGTATGACTCGCTTTACGATGCAAGTTTGAAAATGGTGATCTTTGAATTTCTTTTACGTAGGGTAATGAGGATTTAGGTGGATATTAACTAACACAGGCTAATTTTGTGTTACTGCTTTAAATGTCCTGAGGACTTCAGTCATTTTCAGCATTTCTAAGTTAATTGTCACCTGAAAGGGTGTTTTGGAGTTTCTCAGCTCTCTAATATGAATGTCAGCTTACATCAGGCTGGTTTTTATAGGTAGTATTCTGTGCTTATTAAGCTACAGAAGTATCTCATGGTCTTTCTGGGGTGTACAGGCCCCCTGAGAAGCCTGCCTGACTCCGCTCTGCCACGAAGGGCCACAGAGACCTGTGGATTCAGGCTGGAGTTACCCTTGGACCCTTGAGGTTTCTGGTGTCAGCAAACTAACTTTTGTGTTTGTGAAATGTGTTTTCACTTTTAGCAGTAATCTGCACAGTTCTTATGCCCTACATTTCTTTCTCCTAAAAGCCTAACCAAATACTTAAATAAAAAAGAAAAATGTAAATCCTTTTGGGAGTATCTTAATGATATTAGGAGTGCCAGATTTGATAAATGGAATATATTTAGCTCTAGCTGTCTTTCCACTCTGTCTCATTCATGAAGATGAATAGGACAGCATTATATTTCATAGTAGTCCCCAGAATTACTTTCTAGAATGCAATATCAGTGGCATCTAAGTAAATGTGGCAGTCCGTGCAGGCTTTCACTGTGAGTACTTCATCATGAACGATGTTATAGAGATACTATTATTTGCAGAAATGGAAGGAAGCTAGTCTTTTTTTTTCATTGACCCATGTACATTGAAAACTGAAGTAATTGTTAAAGCTTTACCTGCATTTCTCTTTTTGCTTCTGTCTTTTACTTTTTTGTCTCTATTCAGAAATCTTCCAACACAGGCTTAGTAATATTATTTCTAAATCCTGCAGTTTTCTGTGAGTCTTTTTACATGAATTTCTGCATGACAAGCTGTAAGTAAGTTTGTTAAGTAGCACAACGTTCCCTATGTTTTTCCCTACGTGAAACATGCAGGTCCTCGATATTAGGACTAACAGCATAAATATTGTTTCCATAAAGCATTTATGCCTTCATTTTCTTGAAACATTTTACTGACCCTAGCTTTTCTAAAGCTTTGTTTGGTGGCAAGTGGGAACTACCAGTATCATCTTCATGTATATTTATTTATGCCAGAGGCCTGTATTCTTTATTTTCAGAGAGTACATCTTACAGTGTACTCACTACAAGCCTCTCCATTTTTCACCAGCTAAAGCTGCACTTTTTGGCTACCAGAAAGTCTAGCTACAGTCTCTCTTTAGTGAGAGGAATAGCCTGTAGCTTGAGGTGTGGGTGCATTTTTCCTCAGCCAAAGAGCTAGCCAGGTTCCTGGTGCTGCGTCAGTGCCCATGGCTGGTCACAGAAATGGTGCCTGTGGCCCATCCGGGATGATAAGGCAAGGGAGGGCAGATGGGATTTTTTTGTTAGAGCGAGATACACTCATGGCCTTAAAGTAGCTCCTTCTTCCAGGGACCCCGAGGTGGTGGCAATGAGAAACATTTCTTCTTGTGACCATGTCTTTACTTAGTTGCAGTTTCATTTTCTACTTTTTAGGCAGATGGCCCATTAAGCAGATGTCCAAAGTTGCTTGATGGCATGAACATCCATAGGGTGGTAATCCCTCCTGTGTATCACAGACCTGTTAAAGCATCACGGTGTGCATGGTCACAATGTTGTAACAGCAGTGTCACAAGCAGAGATGGAGCTCGTGACTCCTGTTGATCAGGTTTTAGTTAATAGTTGATTAATGAACTGTTAATAGTTTGTACCAGTGCATACTCTGTCCTTACAGAAGGTGTAGTAGTTTTTGTTGATTGCCCTTTTGCATCATTCTGAGCTGGAAATGTTGCTGAGAAACTTGTGAAAATTGGTTCGTTCTGGGCTGACAACTCAGGAGGTACATTTGTGTACGTGTATGTATATATAGTGTTTCACATTTTTATGCAAGATGCTCAAAATAATTCTTGCATTTTGGCATATCATGGCTTTTATTACTATGATGTTAATTATCTATATAGCCTTCTGAAGTTAAGAATTGAAAATAGAATGTATACAACATTGTAAAATATGATCCTTAAGGTCTAAGAACTGCACTAATCTATCCATGGGATATTGAATGACAGTAGGGGAAAGAGATTTTGGCCAAGATGGTGAAACAGTGGCTTGTTTTTCTAAAGAGGCATGAGATTTAATTCTAAATACTGGGCTAATAGATACAAAGTTCATATTGTCATTTCAGCCAAGCATTCAAGCTTCATTCAGTCTTAGACTCAGAACTAGGTAATTGTGGGACACAAACTCCATTCAGGTGATTTGCGTCAAGTATTTCCTATTATTTATTAGTACTTACTATGAGGAATTAAGTTGGCCACAAGTTTATTTTGCCAAAATATGAATCTTGGATTTCAAGAAATCCAGTTGCTTTAAGACCATATTTTTTTTAAGTTATTTCAAAAAATGATCAATGATGTTTGTGGTCTTCCAATTCTGCTACTTTTGGGGCACAATAGAGTTGCATAAGTATGGCCGTCTAGTCCCTCTGATATATCGTATGTTATCCCACGTAGCCTTAAGCTGCTGGTCCAAAGGTAACACATATCTCCAAGGTCTCAAGTCTTATATGATAGCTCTATTTGGAAGTCTTCAGATACTTTAAGCTATTTCAAACTGCACCTCATTTGTCTGTGTTTAAACAACTGGATCAAATGCCCACTGTATCCAGCTGGAGAGGTGGAGAAAGTGTGAAATTTCAGCTGGCTTCACACAGAGAGTGCAACACTTTTGTAAACAAGACTCAGACCTAATATGAGATATAATACTTAAATCCGTGCATGCCCAAGCCAACTCTGTCCAACATTCGCGAAATGGGAAATTTCATTCATTTATCTTATTACCGAAGATTTATTTACTTAATAATTAAATATAAAAGGCATTTTACTGATACAGTTGAAGAAAATCAGAAAATAATAGCATATGCTGCTGAAACAAAAGGGAAGAAAATAGAGATTATAATAAAAAAAAATCTTGTCCTTTTTTTATGAGCAGCCCTGAGACTTGGCAGTGACACGTGAGCTCTTTCAGATCTAGCTGGAAGAGCTTCAAGAAAGTCCTGCTTCTCAGCAGGATGTTACTTACACAGGGTAACTGTGGTGGGTCATTAGTTCAGGGCAAAACCAGTCAGTTTAGTTTAAATAGACCAAAATAAATTAGAGGGTTTAAGGTTAGCCTGCTGACTTGGCATTGGAGCGTGGTAATATGTAAGGGTCTCTCTTGTTCCTTTTAATGAACTAGAACAGAGAAACAGCAGCAAATAATAGGAAATGATTTGGCAGAAGACGTGTTAGTTCAGCCCAGCTGTTTCTGACATGAGCATCTGACTGTGGCACTGGTGAGGTACAAGGCCCTTTTGTAACTGGAAATATGCAGTATCCAAACTGCAGTCATGTAGAGACAAAAATTCTAGCTAGAGCAGACTTTTCCTGTTCTTCACACTGCTGCAAAAATCTCCTTCTATTGCTAGGGCTGCTTTGTTTTGGGATGATGGAAATCACTATTTTGTATTTATTTCACTTCATAAAAATAATGTGTCATTTTGCAGTAGCTGTTTTGATGAGATTTGTTATTTTAAATCCCACAAACAAAAATCAGTCATTGTTTTACTTTAAATATTGTCATAATATGTGAAATATCAAAAATTTATGACATATTTGTTGACTTCTTTATCCTTACTGTTCATCCCCAAGTCCTAAGCCTGAACCTACAGAAATGTTAACCTGTATAGATGTTAACATATCTTTTCTGCCTTTCTATTTAACTGCTTTCCCACTATCTAGGAAAAACAAAAGGCTTTTGATCTTCATTTAAAGCTACAGTTTTTATCTTCTGTATTACAGCAGGTGAGAGCATTTTATTTTGTCTTGTGTTTTCTTACATCTCTTACATAGCAAGAGATGCTATTAAGTGGTATTGAGGGTTTCTATATTTCCCAAACATAATTCCCAAACTGAAAGTATATTCTTGGAAATATACAGGTCACATTCTCTTGACCATTTTCACTAATCCCCACAGCAGAAGAGACTGAAATCACAAATAGGCAGATGTTATGATGGGAGTGATGAGCATGAAGTAGACATGTAGAGCAGACTAGCTTTTAGTTGGATTGATGATAAGATTTTTAGCAATTTCTGACTTTAGCAGTCTAATTAATTTCAGAGTTTATATACAGTGCATAGGCATTTTCTCACTCTGCTAGTGATTTATTGTCTTACCATTTTTTCAGATGACAAGAAGATTCACATTCTGTCTTCTTTGAGACTCAGCTCAAGTCGTTACATTAGATGTTAACACAAATTTTCATTTTATTCACTGAGCAGAGATATTTACCTTGCATTTTAAAATACATACCATTTTTGAACATCTTATATATAAAAATAAACAAATTATTATTGTATCATTCTCTCAGTCAGAAAATAGGAAACATGTTTATGTGTCTAAGGTTCATGCTTAGTTCAACAAAACATTTTCTTTTTTCCTTACTCTCAGAGTTAAGTTTTTTTCTTTGTATTTTAATTATCTGTTGGATCTTAGCTTTCTTTAAGGATGATCTTTTAAAAAATATCTTTCCATTTGTGCAGTGTCATAAGGCTATGTCATTATAGATATATTTAAAGAATCTTGTATGAATTTTGAGACAAGAAATATTTCCGTTTCCAACTTGGACCATATTATTTCACTTCTTGGAAGAAAAGATTCCTTCCCTATAATTGTGGGAAATTTGTAGAAACCAAGTGTTAAAAATAATTAGTGATAACATCTGTGAAGATATTAGAACAGTAGATTGAATTCATTAGTTAAAATCTGATGTTGAGAAATACCTAGCACATTTGAAAAGAAAGACTGTATTTCTCTGTCATACTTGGACAACATCTATAGATGAGCTCCCTCTGCAAGACAATAGCTTTCTTTCTCTAGGCAGGCACCTATAGATGAAGATATTGATGTTAAAGTCAAGGCAAGTCTCAAATTTGCACAATAGATTCCTTCATCGTTATCATGGTTTATCACAGTAGACTTGTCTTTCATCAGATACCAAGGCAAATGTTCTTTGCTGGTGTCTGTGCTACAGAGCAGTGAGGACTCACTTTTAGGTCATATGAAGATTGGACTGAAAACTCCATTGGTGGTTCTGCATCAATGGTTCTGTTTGTCCCACCCTGCGAATTGGCTGGTGTCCAAGATCCTGCTCTCCTTTGCAGGAGAGCGACTTTTGGTGTTTTTTTTCAGAGCCTTCTCAAAGTTGTCCATTGAAAAGTTGGTGGGGCAGGGGGTGCAATTTTGGTTTCCGTTGTTTTCATCAAGTCTGGATTCAGTCCAGTTACTCTGAAAAGATAAATCAGCCAGAGGTGAATATAAACTCTTCCCCAAGCCCCATGAAAAGAGGATGAGGAAACCTGCACACCACGGGGCGCATGATAGAGTGGCTTGAGAATGGAGCAAGTAACGATTGCGTTACAAGTGATCAGGGACATGGTCAATACTGTCAGGGCTGCTGGTGGTGGAAACTTTCCCTTGCTCTAATCCCTGATCTGATTGTTCATGTGACCTGTTCTCTACTGAACTGCAAGTCACTGTGCCCACTGCCAGTTTAATATAACCTAATGATAACATAATGTTCCAGTAACAAAAAGGGAAAATACTAATTGCTGGGTAAAATGGGGGGAAAAAATAATGTAAGTGATGGAAAACACTTCTGGGGACACTTAGCTGCAGTAAGAACATTCATCATAAAGTAAATGATGTACATGAGCAGAAACTTGATGCAGAGATGTTGTGGGTGCTGGGATACATACAAGGACTTACTGCTCACCCACTTTCAGCAGTCTGGTCACTTACATTGCCTCGGTTTCCTCATCCTGCTTTATTTCCATTACTCATTAGCTTTTGTGCAAGGTTGCAAATAGTGTTCTACAAAGCAGTCTCCAGTGTAGCACCCTTAATAAAAAAAATCAAAGAAATAACAGCAGGGGCAGCAGAGACAGCAGAAGGGAAATGCCTGATGTTCATTAAATGCTAGTTTAGGCCGCTGAAATACTATCTTCAGCAAAACAGCAGTCGTTTCTGTCTGTCCGAACACACACAGAAATGAGAGGAAAGATGTCTCACAAAATGCTGTGTTTATCATATTCTGTATATACACACACATGCACACAGATAGGTATATGTACATTTGCTTGCACATGCACTTTTTTAGTTATTCATTAGTTTTAAAACTTTTCCACAAAGAACCCAAGAAACTGAGTATCTACTTCTGTTTGTGTCTTTAATATCTTTGTAAGCATGAGCACTAATTGTCACTAAAAGTGTATTTTCCGTATTCCTTGCAACAGTCTCAAGTTCAATAGGGAAACAGATTCTAATAAGCAGTGCAAACATTCACATTTGGAGCAGCTGCATTGATGTCATTTGAGACGGGTGGTGGAAAGCCAGATGTACGGCAGCATCGCTGAAATCAGGATGCATCCCAGTGTTTCCGGAAGAATGGTTGTGCTTAGTTATTCTGGGCTAGCTATTTGTTACAGAGATTGCTGTGTGTGTCTATCACATCCTTATTAGTTCCTTGAGTGCTTGACAAGACAGATGGGGGAGACTTCATCAAGGCATTGAATGCCTTGTAGGTGTTAGCAGTGACCTTTCCTGCTAGGGCAGGATAAATGAGACAGCCGAGGGGCCTTTATAGCAATTTCAAATGTCCACCTACCAGCATGATTTTGGTGTGCGTGTGTCTGAATTTTAGGTGATTTTTATGGAACCTCATAACTTCTCAGTGTGACGTGGGTGGTTGCGGGGAGCGGAGAGGGCAGTGGGAAGCGTTTAGTCTGCTGCTTTCTTGGGTGATTTGTTAAGGAAACGGATCTCATGGCTCTGTCATAAACACTGATGTGCTGCACATTGAGAGTCACAGCTCTGGGACACCTGCACACATCTGATTAGGGGGTCACTGTCCTCATATCCGATAGAAAATCACTTGCATGGTTGTCCCTTTTATGCCCAGCAAGGCTGGGCTGTCTGGTAACATCTCCTGGCAGCTGCTAGGAGGAAAAGCCTTGGGGCCCATTGTGAACACAGGGCAAGTGCTTTTCGTACTAAAACTTAAGGATGGTGGTTTTTTTCATACACGTGTTAATTATTTCTCCAGTATTATTTTTCCATCCCACTCAGTTGACACACTGGGCGTTTTGGACCATGAGCTATTTGAGCAGCTTTTAGCTGTTGCTAAAAAGCAGGTAGAAACATATGTAAAACCATGAGCTGAGCAGACAATTTTGCACAATTAATAACTGCTGAACTTTTTTGTGGCTGCCTTTGACAGGCATTAGTGTCTTCTTACTTCTCTGTAAAACACAGGCCAGAGAAAAGCCAAGTTCCACATATCTTTAGCAGGCAGCTTTCACAAAGTTTCAATTTATATACACTGAAATATTACTTGTAAGTGTGGGGAGGTCTGCTTTTCAGGTACACTTATGTCAAAATTTGAAAATATGCTGAAGATCATGTTTTTTGCCTATTGAACTTTTTCTCCTCCTTAGGTACATATGAAGGAGGTACAATATTTTCCTTAAAATTTTGGTTTCATAAAGGTTCCTATCACAGAAAACTTTACCAGAAAAAAAAAAAGAAAAAACGGTTCTGTGATAATGTGTCTGTTATCACTACGAATTCTAATAATCAAGGATAAGAGCATCTTTTTCTAATTTAATATTTTTTAGAATTCTATTATTAGCATCAAAGGATACCAACTTTTAAGAAATAAAGAACACTAAGTTGAAGTTACAGTTCCTTAAAATGTAGAATATATATCAGTAAAGATGATGAAAAAATAAAATAGTATGTGGCCTCTATCCCTTTTTGGTCACTATTCATTGAACTGAATGAGAAATAGGTACTTGTAAAAGCAAATAGTGAAACAAAGTAACATTGATTTCCACCTCCATCCTATGAAATTATTGATCTGTTTTTAATCTAATTGGCACTTGTGAAAATAAATGGAAAAAAAACAGTAGGCTATTTATGGGGTTCAAGTATTTGTTCTCTGTAAGAGAGTCCTAGGCTTCCTTGTTCAGGGCTGATTTTGCTCTCCTAACAAGCTAAAGATCTGTGTGCCTTAGCATACTGTACTTGCTTTGTTCTCATTCGCTTTAATCTCGTGTATCTAATTATTTTTTGTAATTCAAAGGAATGACAGTGACATAAGATGCCTTTGTGTATTGGTTTACAATTGCTGAACACATACTGACATAGTGCAATATTTTCACTAAAAGTTTTATCTAGCATATAAATGAACAACTAATTACAGGAAAGAAGTGATAAAAGAGGTTTTCCAAGTAAACCCACGAGAGTTTGTGTGAAGCAAATGAACATTATTTCTGCTCTATTCTACAGAGTAGACCAGCTGACATGTTAAGGTAGTTCTAAAATCCTAGACATTTGTTGTTAAAGAGACTTTTAATTAGTTACACTTCTCCATACTACAAAAATTACAGTATACAATCCAAAGGGTCTCTGTTTCCTCAATTTTGACTCTGCTGATATTTTGGTTGGGGAAAAAAATACAGTTGTGTAGGCCCCTAAGTCACAAGCATAAATATTTGCGGGTTGGGGAATTAATTAAATTTAGATCTGAGCTTTACGTCACTTCCTTATAGGCAAAGCAGCATTGGAGATGCTCCACATTAATTCAGTGACAATATTTGTATTTACTTAACTAGTTCAGGATCAATCTCCAGGCTGTTTAGTTTGGATGTTGAGTGTGGGGAGGGACCTTGGGTGAAATTTTGTTGCTAACAGAGCAGTTGTCCTGACACCTACATAAGAACCACCAGACTCGGGTTTGCTGATAACAAATTACAGCTCAGAAACTCTGAGAAACAAGTTTTAGAGTTAAAAAAGGGAGGGGGGATGGGGTGGATAATACTTCGTGCTTTTCCTTGCTATTTGAAATAATTTATATAATAAATTTTTTTTAAAGTTGAATTATTTTTTTTTTAAAAAAAATCAGGATACAAATGATAGCCCTTTCCTTTGGGGGCTATCAATTCATAGCAAGCATGTTTGTAAACTAGTCTTCTAATAGGGCTGCTGAAGGTTGCTTTCCCTCTTGTGTGGCTGCCATTTGGTAGCTCCTGTCGATATGGAGATGGATGATTCCACATGTGTTTGCCTGTGCCAAAGAAGAATGTGTTTTAAATGCTGTTGCCAAAATAGACAAATCTAGCTGACTTTGATTTTAAAGCTGGGTATATCTGTGCTCTTTTTGGATAAGATTTGGACCTTGGGATAAGATTCGAACCCAGTCATTTCAGCCCTTTGCTAGAAATTGTGCTGTGGGAGATGTGTGTGTATATGTTATATTGGGTGCTGTATCAGTGTGCATATGGGAAAAAGAGAGGGAATGGGGAAGTAGATTGCAGCACAGCCACGTTTCATTGGGAGTTCTTGTGTTTGTTCATGGCACGCAGCTAGGAGTACTGTTTTTGCATTTTTAAAAGCTACAGCTACGAGCAAGGTATTTACATATTGCCCCTCTGCACTAACTTAATGCTGTTGTTTTCCCTGTCTACTCTTGTAACAAAACAGAAGTACTCTGCTGTCTCTCTCTGCAACATATCTACAGAGGTCCTAAAAGTCATCAATGCCACTGAGGAACTGATAGCAGAGTCCACAGGTCCCTGCGATTTCCCAGCTGACCTCCACGACAGAGGGAGGGGGACATTCCCATTAGGGACCGACCCCACCAGACTTGATGAGCAGCTCACTACACTGGAAGAAAACGTAAGAATGTGACTTAGGATGTGAAATTGTTGAGTGTATGTGTGTGTGCCTGAGATGACTGAAACTGGAGAGTGTTTAGGCAGCATCAGTGGATGTTCAGAATTAAGTTTGTGTTATTTGAATGAAACAAATATGTAAATGGAGCAAGAAATATTTATTTTAAATGGGTGCTTGGCCCTTCTCATCAGTTGGGTACTTTAGAACATTTGGGGGAAGGAGGAGTTGGGTATGCTTTGTTTCATAGGCAATTTTAATCCTCTCGATTCTTGCAGCTGCAGCATGCCTTGTCACATGTCCAAGTCCCAGTACAGCCGTACTGTTGTAAGCACAGGCAGAGAAAGCAGGTCTCGAGTCCCTCGGGACACAAGCAGAGGAGCTCTTCCTCCACCCGCGCACCCCAGGGCCCCGAGCACTCGACTCTCCTCTTAAAAGGAGCAGCCCGGAGAAGCAGAATTGTACCAACAGTTCTTTGGGCACATTCAGCTCTCTCATCCTTTCACATGAGTGCCTGTCATCTGAAGGGAATCTCTAATGCTGAATCACTGAGAGAAGACACTGTTCCCCAGGAGTTTTTATGCAACCACTTAATGGAGTCGGTAGATTTGTAACTTTCCATTTGCTCCTCTTCTCACATTTTATTGATTATATTTCGATAATTTTCCCTTCAGTAGAAGCTTTTAAAGATCTCATAGGAATCCAGGCTATCCCATTATAACATCCTGATCAATTCAAGAAAATAGATCCCATTTTCCTTTAGCTCCAAGAAAATCTTCAAAAACAGAATCTCTTCTTCCGGGCTAAAACCAGTTTCCTTCACAGAAATCCCATCCCACAGCAGCCCCAGGCTAGAGACGTTTTGGGAGCTGCCTTGTGCCAACGTGTTTTGTTATTCTTGTGGAAGATGCAGTTTGCTCAGACCTCCATGCATGCAAAGCAGAAATCACGGACCCCTCTCCCTGTCCTGACCCTGCAGGTGTACTTGACAGCCAGCACCGTGTATGGCCTGGAGGGGCAGCTCAGCAGCCTGGAGGATGCGGCTCGCAAGATCAGCAGTGTTACTGCAGAATCGGAGCTGGCCGAGCTGGAAGATCAGGTGGCCACCGCAGCCGCCCAGGTTCATCACGCAGAGCTTCAGGTGAGGACCGCAGCTGCCTCCCTACTTGCAGGTGTCCCACGGTCTTGCCTAGTGCATGTGTTTCGTCTGTGCACACTTATTTTCACTGTTCTTTAGGGCTGCAGTGAACTGAAAAATCAAGGATTGCCTAACAGGAGTGAGCAAAGCTGAACTGCGCTGTGTAACTGAGCGCAGCCCTGTGTGCTGTATTTGCTCGTTTCTTCCCCAACCTTCATCCCCAAGATGTGAGAATGAAACAGTCTGCTCAATTCTTATGCTGTAATCCGAAAACTATCCCTGCTCCTTGTTCCCAGGTGGATCACGTGGTGTGCTCTGTGTCACAGGTGTGGATGTTGTTAGATGCAACAACAAATACAGTAGTTCTTCTAATCAGGAGATTTTAGAGCACTCTATAAAAGAAGCCAATGTGGGTGTCATTGTTCCACAGATAAAGGCCGAGGTCAGCGAGCCCCTGAGCCAAACACAGACCTAGCACTTCCCAGGCTCCCTGGGGCTTTAGCTGCTAAGGGGTTTGTGTCGTGGCCAGAAGGACACTGCTCGTGCGGGCACTGAATTGCACAGTTTCTCACTCGCGGGCTCCATGAAGTCCGAGGAGAAGCGCATGATGTCGTGCACAAAGCTGGAAGAGGCAGCGCGCCCAGACCTCACGGTCGTACCAATCTCACCGCACTGCTTTTCCTCGCACCCAAATAACTTCCGTGACCAGTTGAAGCAAGAGAGGCACTCTGACATCCTTGCGCCAGGCTTTTTTTAAGAGAAAAGTACCTGTTTGTCTTACTCAGTGTAAGCATGCTGGGTTTAGGACTGAGCAAAGATCTCAGAATTTAGCCTGATGCGTTGCAAGACTATATGCCATGTCAAACTGCCAGTGAGATCTTACTGGTTTCAGTTAGTATTTTATGGCACATACGTAAATGGAGTAAGGAGCGAGGAAGGAAACAGGACTGGGATACAAAAGGAAGGAGACAGAGAAGGTAGCAAAGAACTGAGCCAGCTGAAGCCTTTCTGTGCAGCTTCAGATGGCACCATGAATTAGGAGTCAAGTAAAGTGTGCTGCTGAAGTCTGGCTTTTCTGACTGTGCTTTCCTTTTTGGCAACATTTGTTTCCACTGATGTCACCATCAGCTTGATTTCTCCCAGAATGCTTATTTAGTTGCTTTTTTTTTCTTAGCAATTGTTTTTTCTTGAGTGTTTTATATACAGTGCATGCATTTGTGCATGTTTCTGTTTATTTACATATACACCTAAATTGTAGCATAATTTTTTTTTGAATTTGTGACAGAGAATCTATTTGTATGGTCAGAAAACTTTGAAATAATTTGGAATTAGCAAATGTATCACTAAGTGGTATGTCTGAGTGTAGGTTTTGAAAAATACTGCTTGAATTAACTTGGAATTACATAGCTAAAAGTATCTGGGAGATGCCAGACTTGGGCTCTTTCTTTCCTCCTTTCTTTTTTTTTTTCCTCAAAAGGAGTAAAGTGCTTCTTCCTTGTAGCCACAGAGTAGGTTAGATTGTTCTTTTACTCCATCTGATTGGTGATCATCTTTACTAATGAATTAAATCCTTTTGACATCAGGACTAAAGAATACAGGACAGCAAAGCGTCAGAGGTGCTGAAGAAATCAGCCATCTGTTTATATTTTTTGATTAAAGAGAATTTGAATGGGGAAGGGATATATTTTAGTGGTGGCATCTATAGTAATTTTAAAACTTCTTCTCCCCCCTCCCCATCTGTCTGTCTCTCTCTCTTATTTTCTTTGAAGATTTCAGATATTGAGAGCAGAATATCAGCTCTCACTGTTGCAGGCTTGAACGTGGCTCCATGTGTTCGCCTAACAAGGAAACGGGATCAAAAGCAAACAAACCAGGTGCCAGAACATTATGTAGTATTCAAAAATACATTGGGGAAATCCGACCTCATTTTCTGTAATGGAGTTGAGTAATGTGTATGTGTTGTTTACAGATGCATACAATAGACACATCAAGACAGCAGAGGAGAAAACTTCCAGCTCCACCAATAAAAGGTGCACTAATGTTGTTAAGTACATTATTTTCACAGTCTTTCTTTAAATGGGAGGGGAAGGACTGAGTTACAAAATGAACAGAGCAAGCCAAAATGTGTCCACTCTTCTCATGTCCCATTGTAGTCATGTAAAATAAAATACACGTATAACAGGTTACTAGGAGCAGAAGCAGAAGGCTGGGAAAGAGCAAACAAGAAATGCTAAATACTTGACCTGTGAAAGTGAAGGTGTGAGGTTCAGAGGTTGGACTGTGAGACCCAAGCAGTTGTACTGTGTTAATTACCAGTAGCCAGTTGCCACTCTCCACAACCCCTAAGAACATTCCCATTGAATTCAGTCTGTATTATGTGGTTCTGCATTGTTCCTGGTATTTTTGGGTATGTCTGCGAGTTGATTTTATAATACACAGTGCTCTTTTCTTTCATCTTTTACTCTGTTTTTACCCTGCAGTCCCTTCTCTCTGGCAGTTCTAGAGGCTGATTCACCTTGCATTGCTCTAGTTTTACTCCTGGGTAACTCTACTGATTGGCATGGCCTCAAATTAAATAAACTAGGAGTATCACAGCTTGCTGTTTTTCATTTAAATTAAATCCAGCTTTCCCCAGATCTTAGGGGAGGTCTTAGCCCTCTAGAAGCCATGACTCTTCAGGAGTATCATTATATTTTATTCAATCTGTGATGTGAAAAATCTCTTCTGTATTTGCCAGGTGAAAAAATAGATGGCTCTCCAGTTACCACTGTTAGAACATTTAACAGAAACTTCATGCTCCAAGGATCTCTAACACAAAGAGCTAAAGAGAGGAAAAGCACTGCCAAGGACTTAATGGTAAAATCATAACAATTATTTTTAAAACTTCCATTAAAAACAGCAGGTAGAGATACGGCAGTATTTGTGTAGGCAGGGACGTTTCATTGTCTTCACAAGACTTCTAATGCTTTTGGGAAAAAGAACAGAGCCCAGTGAGCCAGCTCTGAACAAGTATGACGAGTGTCCCAGCAGCTGGCCTGGCTAGTGTAGTAGCACTGTGCTCCTGCAGTTGTTTGTATGTATTGTCAGTCTGACCCCTACTTTATGAATGTATCCTAGGAGCCAGGTTCCCAGGAATGTATTTCCCTTATGTAAAAAATAATAATAATTAATGAATTAATAGTTTCCTGCAATTCCAACTTCTGGCCAAGTCTCTTACAGTACCAACTGCACAATATAAACTGGGCAGCTGAGATTTACTCATTTTTTAGAAATGTTCAATGGAAGCCCAGGTAAAATTTAAGGATTAGATGGGCCATGCATTGGCTCTACATAGTTTAAACAGTTAGGTTTCACCACATAAGTGTGAATCGTTTCTTCTAGAGAAGCAGTAGAGACACATGTTAATAAAATGAATCTTGGAAAGCATTCTGCTGCTAGATATGTGGTGGGTGAGAAAGAGGACCTGGCTCTCCAGAGCTTTAGGAGATGTGTACTGTGTTTTCTCATTTTTTTTCCTGTTCCTCTCCATTCTAGGAACCTGCTATAGGATCTGCTGTGATGTACTAAACTTCTACATCTCTACTGCCAATAACACACTGCCTAAGGCTGTACACTAGAGTGCCTTTACTTAACAGCCATTGCGTATGTCCAATTGAAAATGGGCTCTCAAGAACCCACAATGCCTCAGTTATAGGGCTTCGTTTGGATACCTCACTGAGAAAGCTGTCCAAGTCTTCAGCATTGTGGTCTGCTAATGGAAACTCTGCCTTAAAGTTCTCACAAGACTCTAGAAAGGATGCTGAGTTTCAAAAGCAAGGCTCCACATTTTAAGATGCACTTTTTCTCCCCATCGATTGTACTAAAATATGTTGTCTTTGAACTGCGGTATGTTTTTGTACACTTAGTCATAATTATAGACCAATATTTCATACAAAAAGAAAGAACAAAGCAGACCCCTGATCCATATTTGCTGGCCTCTTACTATCCACATAGGCATCTGTCTTGTCGAGCAATAAGAACAACTCTGTGCAGTGAGCTCTGCTTTTCAGCTGCTTGGTGGGAGTGGAGAGCCGATGTACCCAGCTCTGCTCCCTGGGAGTCAGGGGAAGGTTTGAGGAGGTTGGCAGGGTGAGGTTTGCAACACGCAAAGGCTTCTCTGAGCACCGAGCGTGTCTGGCAGAGATGCTGTTCTAGCTCCCGAGCTAGCTGTTGGCAGCAGAGGGGACCATGGATGTCGTGTTGCGCTGTGAATTGATAGCAGCACATGGGAACCAGATGTCTGTTGAGTTGCAGTCCTGGCATCTGGGCACATCTGAACCCTGCTGCAAAACTAGCACTTCTGTACGTCCTGTTATTCTTGGTAACATCGTCCCTTAGCAGTGTCCGGCTACACTGTAGTTCAGAATAGTCTGGCCAAATCTTTAATGTTGGAAAAAGTGAAACAATTGTGGATTAGATCTCTGCAGACTCGCTGGTTTTTGCAGCATGGATGCAACCTAGAGGAGATTCCCTTCTGCTGTTCCTTATCTTTTCTGAGAAAGAGGCAAATTTGGGCAAATGCAGCCTGGGTGTATTTTTTCTGTGCTCCTCTGTAGCCAACAGAGAGTAGCTGGGCCTTGTCACTGTGGCTTTCTGTTACTGGACCAATGAGAGTTGGATTGTGATTAATAAAATTTCTTTTTCTTTTCAATCCTGAGTGATTTCAAAGGTGAGACAAACTCTGGAGAGCCCTTGGAAAGGCCCAGTTGTAGGGCTTTCCCCTTTTCCTCTTTGGGGATGATCCTGCCACTTTGTGGTACTGTACTCTGAGGAATGTAAAGGAGGAAGGGAGAGGAGACGATAGGCCAGTGTATTCTGTATCTTATAAACAGAATGCCGAGTAGGTACCCAAATGCAGACTGGGCTGATGTGAATGTGCTGTGAAGGAGGATATGAGCTGACAAACTCCCCCCTAAGCATTAAGGAGCTCTAGGTCCAACGATCTCTTGAGCGAGATGTCTCTGTCATTTGCCATTGCTGCCTGGAGAGCCCTGAGGATGCACCTGTTTAACTCATGTCGTTTTTCTCAGAACGGTTACTAAATTATACAGCAATTTCAAGACAGGAAACACTGAAAAATTTCTGACTGACTCCAAACAGTTTAGTCCAAATTTTCAGTGCAGCTGGGAGGAGAGAGCAACCTGATTTTCAGATTGCTGATGAGCTGTCCTGAGGACAGTGGTGGCACGAGGGGATGAGGAGAGCCAACCCTTTCCCTGTGCTCCCTCTGAACATCCGGCAGTAGATTTTTGTGCTTTATCATGCAGCAGGGAAGCAGCCCCCGCCTTGCCCCCCAGCCCATGACAGCGCTATGCCCAGCCCTGCGGCACTCCGCAAGTCTGGAATTGGGGCTAGGAAGTGCCCGGGCCTGGGCAGACTTCTCAGCAGTTTGGGGCTGTAGAGAAGAACCGTGGGGGAAAAATTTTCCCTGCATCGGTGTCCAATTGTATGTAAGGAACCATTAGAATAAATACAGCCATCTTCCCAGCTCGAAAGCGCTGCTCTATCTCATCAATGGATTTCAATCTGCCGGTAACGCGACGCAGTGTGTTTGTTCCAGGTGAAGTTATGCCTTCTCCAACTCCCGTGCCACATTAGGTCTCTTGACTTGGTTTGCACAGATGCAAGGGCAGATTTCGGCCCACTCTGTTTAACATATGTATGCGTATAAAAATAGATTTTATTTATATATGCAATCCAGCAAAGGAGATTAAACAGAGTAGGATGCCTAGTAATTTTTTGCTATTCAGTCTCCTCCTCCCTTGACTGTTCTCATATATGTATACAATACATTCCCAGGTTTTGGTTTATGCAGGTATGCGTGTTATGAAATATCATTAATGGTGGTTGGTCTACATAATCGTCTAATAATATTAACTAATATTGTGTATGTAATATCAATACAGAAATGACTAATTTTAATAGAATAACTCTTCGGCTTTTGTTCTGTTAGTGTGATTTAAACAAAATTTGGAATAGGATGTTTTCCATAAGAGGCATGAAAAGCAACTATTACTGTGTTACAATGTTAAATACTCAGTCTTTGACAGAAAAAGTGTGTACTGTGTAGGCATTGCAAAAAAAAAAAAA
>VZSV01000038.1:5329797-5376362 GCA_013398735.1 Nothocercus julius | reverse complement strand
AAAAATCCCACCTGCTGTAAGGCATTTGAATTTTTACAAATGTTTATTGTGCCAAATATGTGCAAAGATATAATTTACTGTTTTAAAAAATCATAAAAGCATATGTTATAGCACACAAAGAATTATTTTGTCATCAAGTGATTTCAATCTTTAGTGTTAATATTTATATTTAGATTAATTTTTATAAATGAAAATATTTTAATGGGTAAAATGAAGACTATATGATCTATTTGATTAAGTCTGACTGAATATTAAGCTTGCCTTGTTGTTGTTATCTGCATACTCACCAAGAATTATTGTCAAGAGAAATTATAAGAGAGTAAAGCAATTTATGGAAGAGAATGCCTTTTCAAGGACTTGATTCATAAAGAAAAAACAAAAGTTATTCTCTGCTGTTTGGATTTGTGTGCACTTTAGTCAGGGAACATGTAGAACCTGTTGCCACATGTGGCCTGCCCACAAATATCACTTCCAAGAAAAGGTGGGAGCCTGGGCAGCCTGCAGAGTGGTCTTGGCTAACTGCGGGGAGGAATATACCCAAACACATTCCATCCAAGCCCATGGGGGTTGGCATGGGAGGGATTCTGTTAAGAACATGTGGCTTTTCTTCTCCAAACCTCTATATCTTTTGGGCTAAAGACAACCTCTGTTGAACAAAACTTCTGTAGCTGTCACTGGTGTTGCGAAGTGGTGACCTGAGTAAGAACTCACCTACCTTAACTCACTGGGAGGAGGGCCGTGCCACAGCAGTACCAGTGTTGGGCCCTTTACATTGACTCTGACTTCTCACTTTCTGCTATACCATTTCCCATTTTTAAGTTAGGATTACAGTCAAAATTGTTTTAGTGTATCCATTTGTCTTGGTGTGGAGATGTGGATTACTTAAATCAGGTGATGGTTTGAATGGGAGATTAGGTGTTCAAAAATGAAAACATTATTAAAACCTACTTTTTTATATTGGGTTTATATATGGTTGAAGCAAAGGTTCCTTCCTTCCGTCCTTCCTTCCTTCCTCCCTCCCTCCCTTCCTCCCTTCCTCCCTCCCTTCCAACAGGTCAAACAGAAAAAATCTGTATAATGCTCATTGATCCTGCAACACTTATTAATGTTCAAAGAACTCCAAATTACTTCTGTGTCTCCAGTTGGCCTGATAATTTAGAAAGATAACTGGACTAACACAGAAGCTGCATTGACAGTGATGACTTTTTTTTTTTTTTATAATTATTCATACAAGCAATATGGCTAATAATTGGGACTATCCATGGATACAATTTAAAACTAGAGAAGTTCCTAGTTCATCATTTTAAAGTACCCAGAAATACAGAAAATGTAACAGCAGCAATTTCATGTGATGCAGATAGTGAATGATAATGGAAGGGCTCGCAAAAAAAAAGGCTGGTGTTTCAAATTACTTCTCACAAGCTTTTTATCAAACTGAAAAGAATCAAGCCTGTATTATAAATAATAATAACTTATCATAATAAAAATCCACTCACTGATAACATTCCTACTCCCTGCCCCCCCCCAAAAAAAAAGGATTAAATTACCTACCATGATTAATTCAACTGCTCTAAATTTTAGTAGTAATCCTAACAAGACCCAGCTAGAAATCCAAGTTAGTTCTAATTTGTTTTCTGTGGTACAATTCATGGCCTAGCATTAATTGTCATTCATTAGCTAAATCATAAGCAATCTTTTGGGGATATAAGCCACATATTAAACTGCATTCAAATATTCTAGGTGGTAACAATTATTAAGTAAGATTGTAAATAACACTTCTTATAAAATAGCAAAGTTAATCAGCTAAGCAAACATGGTAAGTCAGAGCCCCAGGCTTACTGATGTGGCCTCCTGAGGACGGTGCATTGGTTGTGATCCTCAGAAAGCAACTTTAGTCTGACTGGATAAGGTGGCTAAAGGGAATGGGGTAGTTTAGACCCTGAGCCCTTTTGGATCTCAGTGTGTTATTAGTTGCAGTAGGTACAAAACTACTGTGCAGAGTATGACTGGCCGATGGCTTTTTGACTTTCTGCCCTTCAGCAGGAGAAAATGCTTATCTTTCATAGAAACTCCTTTCTGTTTATTAACATACCCCTCCTGGGCTGCCTTCCTGTGAGTAGGTGTTAACAATCTGTATGAAAATCATGCACAGAGCACCAGCATTTCATGCTTTTAATGCAGATGCCCCCAAAAAAATGAGCGAGACATTTTTCCTTCTTCCAGCCATTGCTTTTTATTTTTAAATACCAACCACTATTAGCTTTGAAACATGACATGGAAGTTTCATGATACTCTTTACAATGCAGAGCTTAAATCTCAGCACAAAAGCTGTCTGGTTCTTGGAAAACCTAACATTACAGTGCAATCATTAGGGCTTGGGGAAAAGATTGGGAGGGATACAAGAGGATAAAACATTTTTATAAGTGATGGTTGCGCTCAGTGATGGTGTCAGTGCATTGTCTTTTACCCTGAATGTGTTTCTTTTTGAAGGTGTTTGCACAAGAAGCGTGGGATTGCTAGGCAAGAGCAGAACTAGAGGTGTGAGATGCAGGAGAGGGTGCAATTCAGAAAGAGGAGCTCAGGTCAGTGCCGATGGGAGGAGAGATCACCAGTCATCCAACACTTTCTGTTCCCACAGTGCATTCAAGATGAAATCCAGGTGTCTGCTCACAGGCCTTGAGTTGCCACGGCTGCTTCTCAGCTGCCTCTTCCCAAAGCGACCGATGGGTCGAACACCACGTCCCACGTACCAAAATGGATCAATCTCGGGACCTGCAATTCAAAGGGTTCAGTGAAATATCTATTCCTGCACTTATGGCAGCTTTTATTGAAAATCTGAGGATGTCCAACAGGGCTCATTCATAGCCCACAAGACAAAAACAAGAAGAAAGTTTGCAGGATTGCTGCCAGATACAATTTTTTTTGTGCCTTTGAGGGATGCTTGCCATTTGTAGAGCCCAAAGAAAAATAATTCAGATGCAAAATTATTTTTCAACTCTCTGGGCCACAGCTTGCAATTCTAACATAACCGAAAACCCTGCCAGGGTGCAGCATACTTCAGCAGTGGCAGCACAGGGAGCAAAACTGAACTTCCTGCTATCCAGATTCCATTTCTACTGTATGCACAAGACGTTACCTCTGCAATTCAGTGGATTGTAGAGTGGGTACCCATGTGAGAGGGAAATTTCTTCCATTTTGACACCTCAGAAAGGTGGTTCTCCGGTTCTTCTGCCCTTTTCAAAAGAGGAGACACATGCCATAGGGGGCCTGTGCACCTAACTCCCAACACTCAACTCACCTCTTTCCCACGCCACATCCAGCTACAGCCATTGCCGACCACTGACCAGTCATGGTCTGAACTGAAGATCTCTGCAGAATGAATGCAAGCTACTGGTGCTTGCTTTTCTGAACCTCCTTAGAAGCAGTCTGAGAACCATTACAGGTCTGCAGAACACAGCTTAAAATCAGTTGCTTAAATATTCAGTGTATATAGGCTTCACATTTTTGGGGGGAGGGGGGAAGGGAGATGGGTTCTTTTTTACATTCTGCATTTTAGTACCTTCTCATGTAATTATCAAAAATTACACTATCTCTTTTGGCTGATTTAAAAGGCTGTGAGATGGAGATTAAGGCCTGCATATGGTACAAGCAACTTCTGTAAGTTTAAGTTGAAGAATATGACCCCACATCACCTTTTTAGCGTAGAGAGGTCCCCAGGGATTTGCTGCAGGCATTTGCCTGCCAGCCGCCCCTGTAGCCCCTCAGCTGCGAGGTTGCCCTGCGGGAGCCCACCACGTTGTAGCAGGGGAGCCTCATACTTACTTCTGTTGTCTATCTGGTGTTTAAATGGCCTGCTCTGTCCTGAAGCGAAGCTGAGTGACACCAAGAGCACCAGCACGTAGACGGTGACCAGCTTTAAGTGCGCCGGTGACCACCGGGCACGTGGCGTCCACGAGCTCGCAGGCCACATGGTGCAGCAGCGGAGGAAGGCTGGGAGGAGGGAAGTGAGCACAGATGATTTAAAGCTCTCAGCAAAGGAACATGTCAGCTCTAAGAGCATGTCCATGTCAAAGCCGTTTCACTCCTAAATCCTGAAACGCTGGTGCTTAGGATGTCCTGAGTACATCTGTGTCAATGCAAAGGCAGGCAGTGAGCCAGCTACAGAGGTACATCTCAACTTCAGCTTATTTGCATCATCAGTGCAAACCCATGACATGACTCTGCATACTGGTCCTGAGGTTGCCACTGCCTTTCTGTGCAGCTTTTCGCAGGTCACTCAGTCACCGATCCCACCCCAAGGATGTTGTGGGGATTAATCTGGGCGTGCAGAGCTCAGACACTGCGCAGTACTCGGTGTGGCTGTCTGCATTCACCATCAATGCGGGTTTTAACCATTAGCTCTGTCTTTCGTTCTTCAATTGTAAAATATATTGAGCATCTGCATTTTACACAAGCTCTTTACAACTAAACACACTTGAAAGGACTGCTGAAAAGGCAAGTTCCTGCCATGGCGGTTCTCACTTTTGTCGCCAGTGCACAGAAGTACAATTTCCAGTTATGCCTTCCACTTACAGATGTCCCAGTCCTGCAGATGGTTCCCTACAGTGGAAAACCCCACCTGAGAGAGGAGCTGGGACCTCTCGGACGAGCCCTCCTCTCATCAGTGCCCCTAGCTGTGTCCCTAGGACAGTCTATCCCACGGCACGCGCAAGGCCCGGTGACACATTCGGCAGCCTGGAGCCCCCGGCAGTGGGTAGGAGCCTTGGTTGCGGAAAGGCGGGATTTTCCCCGTTGCTGCCGGGGCTCTGCACTGCTGTAGCTTCAGGCAGCCTCCAGCACGGGCACCTCGTGCCTCGGGGCGCCGCCTGCACAGCGAACGTGCAGGGGGAAGCTGCTCAGGTCTTCCGCTAACGTGCAAAGCCAAAAACTTCTTAACGCCTACTCCTTAGTGAAGGTGGGTTTTTCTTTGTTTTCTTTCCACACAGTGACTTAGCAGGCAGCT
Source organism: Nothocercus julius (assembly GCA_013398735.1). Classification (NCBI taxonomy): domain Eukaryota; kingdom Metazoa; phylum Chordata; class Aves; order Tinamiformes; family Tinamidae; genus Nothocercus; species Nothocercus julius. The sequence continues at coordinate 5,371,360 of VZSV01000038.1, read as the reverse complement.
TAGAGGAAAGTGACTTTAACTGTTAATTTTAACAGAACAGTGAATTAACTTCTCCCAACGCCTTAACTATCTCACAACAAGCAGGTCTAAATGCTCTCAGGAATAAATTCTGTCTTCCGTTCAAACTGGGGTTCATGCCTTGCCGTTCCACCTCTAGCAAAGCCTTAAATTCAGAGCGAGTGGTGATGTTGTGAGGAGCCTCCCCTCAGGGCTTCTGCAGCTGCAGACAGGTTCTCGTTTTGTATCTTATTTTCCTAGGAACTGAGTGGCAGAAAGGAAGAGCTTGGAGCCTGGAGCTCATTGCTGATAAAAGGGAGGGAAAAGCTTGTGGCATGAGTCTTATCCCAAGCAATGCTGTGTCTTGGTCTCCCCTGCCTGGTCCTGTGCCTGATTCAGGCCACTTTGAAGAGCGCTGTTATTTATTAAACTTCTGACCCTTGAGCTGGCTAAGACTCCTAGGAAGCAAACGGCTCCTGCTGCTCTTCAGTAAGTAACCGACCATCCCTTGGAGTTGGGATGCGCAACACCTCCTGTTCTCCTTTTTTCCCTCTTCCTCCTTCCTAACTAACTCGTGCCTGTGTGGGGAGAAACTGAGGCGCAGTGAACGCCACGACGTCCGTCACCCCCTCACAGTGCTGAGCTCTTCAGCTCACCCTGTCACAAGGACCGAGGTCACCTCGGTCCTGGACCACCTGCTGCCCACAGCTTTTGTCCAAAGGGAAAACTCAGAAAAGAGGAGTCAAACAGTCACTCTGCCTGACGACTGTTTCCAGCTTTCCCATTGAATAATCACCAGAAACTTTAAAAGCTTACTGGTTTCAACAAAACTTGGCAGAATTTAAAGTTTCAGCAACAATTCTGTTCCCCAAGCTCAGCAAGAAGCCAGCACTGCTGCCCTTCCCTTTCCACTCGGTCCCAAACTGGAAAGCACCTTTAAACTGCAGTGGGGGAAGCCCTTGCTGGAAACCTCCACAAAGGATCAGCTGCAGGCCAAACGCAGCCTGCGCTCAGGCCTCGTAAGGGGCTGAGCACCGCGAGAGGCACCACTGCCACCATGTCACGAGCTCCTGCGGGCACGCTGGCTGCACAGGTAGCGATGCGCCCGCGGGGTCTGCCCCGATGCCTTGGCACCTCGCTTGCTGTCGCTGCGAAGGCTGCACAAGCAGGGGAGCACGTTAATGGAGGAAAGCAAAAAGCTAAAGCCGAAAAGGGAGAAAAAAAATAAATAAGGAAAAAAGCAAAAAAAGAGCAAGGCTCAAAGCAGAAGCCGCTAGTGGGAGTCACTCACCCGCTTGCACCAAGGCTGCTCCTTAGATAGCTGCTGCTCCCAGCAGAGCCAGGGCCGATGCTGGGGGCTAGTGCCTTTTATAGCCAAGGGAAGTGGGCTTGAAGGGGGGGAGCCGAGAGGTGGGCCAGGAGGACGTCATACTCAGAAAATTTAAATTGGAAAAAAAGAAAGGCAAGAGATGAGACCTGTAGCTTTGCTAAAAAGCCACTGATGAGGACAGGGTGGAAGAGCTGAGGGCGGCGCGGAGGGATTGCACGGGGTTCAGCAGCAGGACCCCTGGCTGAGCACCCCCATGGACCGGAGTGCAGGGGGTCACTGCAGCATCCTTGTGCACCGGGGCTCAGGCTGGAGCCACAGCGACTGCGACACTCCCAGGCACACACACCATTTGTGCGCTGCCTCGCTGACATGCTCTGTCTCAAGCGCACACCTGCAGAGCAGGGGGAAGCGCACAGCACCAGCGACAGGGCGTCGAGAGAAAGAGAGGAGATGGCTGACGGCAAACCCTGAGGGCCAACAGCCCGAGCAGCCAGGCTGCACCCCGGCACCCTCCACAGCTCAGGATCCTGTGTTAGGGCAGCGCTCGCCTGCCTGCGCCCCGACCCACAGCGCGCCTGAATGTGGATGTTCAAGCCAAACGTGCGCTCCCTGAGCCCCGGATTGCTGGTGTGAGAGATGGGAGGCAGCTGGTAAGCACATGGCTAGTTTTGTGGTAGAGAAAAGTTTTATCTGCACAGGGCCAACAAACAGTCCTGTTTCTGGGACAGCCATCTCTTCAGCAATGCTGCTTTTAACTCTGTTTCCTGACAAATGTGCCATCGCAGCCTTGCTGCTATGGATCTCCCTGCTCTAATAGCTAAGAGCGTCTTTACCAGGGTGCTTTGCAGAGAGGCAGCAATCAAACTGGCAGGTGCCTCGCTGTGATCCTGCGGCGAGGCTGAAACGCGACGCTGCGGGGCTGCGGGGTGACCGCTGGCTCCGCTGCAGGCATCGGGGCAGACACCGGGCTGCGCTCAGTGTCTGGTGAGGCCGACTGCCCGAGGAAACATCTTTTAAACCTGCGCTTAGGAGACTCTACTCCAAGACATGACTGAGGCTGAACAGGAATGCTGCAATTCTGCTAGGGCAAAGTGGAATTTCAGCAGCAAATCTGTCGCTCAATTTTCAAAAAAAAAAAAAAAAAAAAAAAATGCTTCCAGCTGATAAATCCTTAGAGTGAAAATGGCACTTTTTCATTGGAACCACCAGAAATGGGCAGATTTTTTTGCCCAGCGGGCAATTTGTGTGATGCAGTACAATGGAGCATGGTTTTAACTTTGCCCTGCCATGTCCTTACTTCAACTACACATCAAAGTAGACGACCTTCCAACATATGGGCAGAGGGGATCACTGGTTATGGGAGTTAGAAGAAATTTCTCCTTTATGTGTAGTATTTTGCTCCACAGACATATATATGGACACAAATGGTTAAGAAGCCTGAAAAAACCTTCTTCCATTCAGGAGCTTGCATGCAGTAACAGCTAAGTGTCTTTCTCATCCAAGTCTTCAAGAGTTTACTCAGCCTACTTAACATTACAATGGCAAAATATTAAGAGCACTCAAGGTCCATGGCAGCACAAAAGGCCTTTCTAAAGCTGACACAATCAATAATGTATATACACACTTTCTTCAGCAAGCTCCTTTTAGCATATTCCCTTTGAACCCTGCACATACTCCCTACTTAAAAATTGATCCACATCCAAGAGCCCATCTAAGGCTGCGTTAATTTTGTGCGCACGCATGTAAAGGGTGGCTGCTCATTAAGACCTTTTGTCTTCTTGCAGCATAGATGTTTTTCCCCTACTATTCTCCATGCAATTTTGACCAGCTAATGTGGGTATCCTTTCTTCACCTCTAGTGGGCAATTGCTGGGGCGAGGACTTTTTCTCTTGAGGATACGTAGGACCTTTTCTTGTCTGGTTGATTTGCTGAGTGACCCTCTCATCTTAAAACAGAAGTAAAAGCCAATCTCATCCTATTTACTCATGTTAGTTTTGCTGCCACTGCTATGTGAGCCTTTCATTAGCACAGGTAATTTTCACCGATTACCACCCACGTGAAAACCACTATGTAAAACAAAGCTGTGCAATGTTTTCATGTTAACATGGTTCACTCACTGGTAAGTGCTGCTTGCCAAACTAAGATAAAACATCATGAGGACAGCCAGCATTTAAAATGCTCTAATACAACCAACTGCTTCCATTTGGACCACAAGTCCATCCACCGCCATGTCTTATCTTTGAGTCAGTGGCCAGTGGAGAAGATCTGGGAAAGTCTAAACACAGGGCAGCATATTTGGATGTTTGACACAAGAATACTCTGTCAGGTCCCTGAGATTTTTGCTTCAGAGGATTCCTGAGCCAAATTTGGCTTTGGACCTAATGGACTACTTTTTCCTCCACAGTTGCTTCTTGAATCCATGTAAACTCTCAGCATCCAGAAAATCCTGTGCCAAGGGCATCCCTAGCTCTCTCCTTGCTGCAAGGAGGAGGAGGTCCATGTGCTTGTTCCAATGCATCACCTGCCAGTATTAAGTGCTTTTTTTCTTTATCAATTTCAGTCTTTCTGTCTTAATGAAAGGCTACTATAAAAAAGGTTTAAGTAATGAGCACTACTAAACTATGTGACAGTCTATTTAAGCTCACTATGCATTTCTCTGGTACTATTTTACTCAGTTCTCATTTACTGTAAGGTGCTAGGCCATGACAGAGCTATCAGAGAGCTATATATACACAGAGACACTATAGGATGCAACTTCTCAGAAAGGCATCAGTAATGCAGATATGAAGCGCTGCAGGAAGGAGAGAGAGTTTTCCAAAGGCTAAGGGCAGAGCAGGTTTTAGGGCAGGAAATAGTGAGCAGGATGAATGGTTGAAATGGGAAGCTGTAGGTATCTCTTGGAGGTTGGAGTGACCCCAGAGGGGTCCTTTGTTGGAAGGAGCCATCCATAAACTGAAGGTGAAAATTATCAAAGCAAAGGCATTTCATGCAGTTGGATAGAAAAACAGCATTTTTTTTTTTCCAGCCCACCACTCTCAGTGTTTCACACACTAGCATATGAACAGTTAGCAAATGCAATGGTGTTGAAACCTCTGCACCACTTGTGAGTCTGCCCAGCCTTCTGTACTGATGCAGAGCATGATGCCTATGTGTGAAATGAAGAAATGAGTCACTGCCATTCTGATTTTGCCTGGTTTTGAATTAGAGGGATGGGTAACACTGCCATTTGTGTTGCCTGGAGTTAGAAACAGTCATTCTTAACTGATATCGACTAGGAAATATTTTATCAACAACTGATAAGAGGCCCAGATGCACTAACTGAGTTTGCAGGATTCATAGGAAAGTTCCATTTAATCTATTCAGGAAACCATGTCAATTAAGCAACTGGATGTGACTGTAATTACCTGTGCCTTTCACTAACATTATTCAGGTCCAGAGAAAAGCCAGGACTGGCTTTATTTTGGAGTAAGTTTTCTTTGAGAAACAGGACCATCTAGTGGTTAAAACAGAAATTGTCTACTTGCTCTGTGCTTCACTGCAGGACACTGAATGAGACCCCCCGTATTCAAGTGAAAGTTCAGTTACCTTGAAATCTGAAAGTGCGTCTGAAGCTGTACGTAATCCAGGCGCATATTTGTACCTATTGAGCCTTCCACTCAGCATTTGGGTATGTGTAGCCTCCAAATGCAGCTGGAAGAGCCACATAGCAGAAGCAGGGAATATATTACAGTATACATATATATATACATATATATACATATATATATATATAAACAAACAGGAAGGAAGTACTCTTGCAAACACTGAGCATGTCCAGCACTGAGACAATATTTTAAAGTTTGCCAACATTAGGACCAGCAAAAGCACTCTTCCAATACAGAAATAGAGCTGCATTTGTACGTATAGTCATTCTACTGGTGGGATGCAGGATGGAAATTCCTGTTTCTATTTGCCATTTACATGTACTCATGGGAGAGATTAGATTTCATGCACAATTACTTTGTCAGGGAACTTAGGCTGCTCTCCGAACACCACATGCTTGAAGCAGTAGTTGTCCAGATCTCCAGGCAGTTAGAGCAGACAACTGTCACTGTTGTGCTGTGTTCAGCACGAGTGTCTGCATGTTCTGGTAAGGCAGAAAGCAGGACCAGGTCCGGCGGGGAAACAAAGGATGCTTTGTTACAGATAAAAAGGTTCATGGGATGTTAACTGAAAAGATGCAACAAATTTACATAGCGAGGAAAAGCTTGCAAAAATGCATCAGAGCCCCAAACTCCCCGCACTTCCTGGTAACGTTAAGTTTTCGGGCAGAGGTGCCCAAGGCACCCTGAAGGACATGATGGCTGGGAGCCTGCCTGTCCAAGAGGTCTCTCTGCATCTCACTCTGCGCCCTTAGGCCACAGACATTCCCAGAGCATTGCACGACCCATGGCTGAAGCAGCTGTTTGCCTCTCCATTAGTGCCTCCCCAGTCGTGCCAGCTGTACATCTGCAAAGCCATCAGGCACCTCCTGCAGACGGGCGCAAACGCACGCAGCTGTAAATGCAGGCCTTGACCACAGGTGTGCCTGACCACACGTAGTGGCAGGTTACAACTGCGAGTTTCCAAAGAGCGATCGACACAAGGTATTGACGGAGTAAGGGAATTCAATCAGTGTAGCCGAGGCTTCCTCGGGGAAAACGGGAACTTGGAGAAAGTGGAACCAAAGAGACCCCCAGCGACGCCTGCCGCCTCAACGCCGGCCGCGGGCGGAGGGGTAGGGCGGGGGAGCGATGGCACCGCGCGGTGCCCTCTGGGATCTGTAGTCTCACTGGCCCACGCGGCGCCACGTGCCTACGGCCTCGGGGCGGGCAGGGACTCTCCTTCCCATGATGCAGCGCTGGGCGGCCATTTTGCGAAGGGACGCCGGCGGCGGTGTCCGTTAGTGGTAGTGCGCAGCGGGGGTGCCTGGCGGGGGGGCGGATCTGACTGCTTTTATTCTCTTTTCTTTTCTTTTCTTTTTTTTTTCTTTCTTTCTTTTTTTTTTTTTTTGTCTCCTTCCTCCCCTTTTGCGCTCTCTTCTTCTTTTACTTCTCGCTCTCTCTCTCCCTGTCAGGTCCTGCCCCTTCCCTCCGCCTCGGCCGTCCCTCCGATCGCAGTGTCCCCGCCCGGCCCGCTCCCTGCCCACCCCCTGCTCCGGCATTGCGGCGCCGCAGACGTGACCCGAGCGGACCCGACCGCGGCCTTTTCCCCGCTGCCCCGGCCTCTCGCCGCAGAAGCGCATGTCATCTATCCAGAACCTCCAATCTTTCGGTAAGAGGCATCCCGCCGCCCCACGCCTCACAGATGGGGCATTTATTTATTTATTGGGGGGAGGGGGGCGACACCCTGTGTGGCAGCTCTGTCGATGCACCTTCCCCCCCCGATCCTGGTGACACTGAACCATTTACTGGGCGCAGTGTTGCCAGCCCGAGCTCTGCTTGCGTTTTCTTTTCTTTCNTTTTTTTTTTTTTTTTTTTTTTTGTAAAGAGGTTTCTCTTCCCCACCCACTCCCTTCCTTCCCCCACCACCGTCTGCTTGTTCTTATCCACCTGATCTCTTGGCCTGGGAAGTTGCGTTGTTTATACAGTAGAGAGAAACCTGAGATGAGGGTAGTCCCCTCTCAGCCCCTCTCTAGTAAGAGCTGCTGCCCTGTCTCCTATTCTGAGTCCTCCAGCCTGCAGCTTTCTCTGGCATCTCAGTGAAGACCTTGGACTGGGCTTTTCTCTACAGTCCCACAGTTGTCACCTTTGGTGTGAGGGGATGTAGGGTTGTTATTCCTCTATCAAGGAAGGATATGGTTGTCTCACTATCCCATTTCTGATAAAGAATCTCTTTGGTTGTTGATCTGCTGCAAAGCTGCCTCATCTATGTCATTATCCACTGCTCCAAAACCTGATTTGTGCCCTACAAGTGATAATATTTTTGCAGATTAAGTCACATAGTTGGTACGCCATTTTTCTTGTATTAGCACAGAAGTTAGACCTTACTGGGCCATGGTTCTCCATGTTTCTTAATCTGTAGGCAACAGAAGTGAGCAAGTAACTTTTCAGGATAACATTGTCAAGTTTTTGATCTTCTGCACCTATTAACAGTATGGGGAAGTTGTGGTAACTATGATTTGAGAAGTTTGTCCCATGCTTAGCAGTGTGTTACCCAAAGGATTTGTTTAAAAGTAATTCAGTGTTGAAACCAGCGTGTTGGTTTTATCTCTGACCCCGAATCCTAAACTATTTGTCAAGTGCAAGTCCCCTTTTTCTTTAATCCTTTCCTTGACTAAAATTTTTCATTGCTGTTTGTATTGCAAGATATGGAACTTGCAAGGATATTTTAATAAATGCACAGTGGAAGTGGAGCAGATTTGCCACAACTAGACTATCTTTCTTGTGGTATTTGCACCCTTGTGATGCTTAATATTCTTGCAGGGCCAGTCTGTCTGCTGAACTATATCCATTCCTGTTACCGCCCAAGTTTTATTTTTTTGAGGTGCTTGTTTCCAATGGATGGCTTTAGATTTGAGTTTCAGATGAAAGTTTGGATCATGTTGAATTGCATGAATTTAAAGTTGTGAAAATCTGTCTTATTAATATCATGCTGATTAGTATCCAGAGTTACTAGTGGCAAGTTAAAAATAAAAATCTTGACTTAAAGCACCTGATGCTTTCAATTTTATTTGGAGAGACTTACAGGCCTTACCAAATAAAATACATAATTTTTTTTTTTTTTTTTGTGGAGAGTAGAAAACAGGTAGTATGACCTGGAAAGCCATCTTTTCTTCTTAAATACCTGCCTAATATATCTCTTTTCAATAAATTGAAGCTTGGAAGAGTTAGCAAATGGATTTCTGTGCAGAAAAACACATAAATGACTTATGATTTCTGTCTGAAACTGCCTCCTAGTAGAGTGAAGTTGATTGGCACACAGCTGCTGTCATCTGTTGGTGTCTGTTACTGTGTCCTGTTTACATAAGCAACTGAGAATACAACTTAAATGCTGGTTGTGCAATGATTGTTGTCGTGCAAGACTTCTATTTTGGACCTGTAAAGCTGTGCATATGAAAGAGCTTTTTATTTTTCTGTAATTATCAGTTCATCTGATGAAAAACATCCCTGCCATACCAATCACACACTGCTTAAAATGCATTCAAGCAGCTACAACTCCACGTGCACTTAATATTCTCACTGCTGGAAATGAGCATAACTTTAGTGTAGGAACTACTTTTCCACATGCTGGGCTTCACGTTTTCTGGTTTATAAGAAAAAGTAAAGGCTTACATTGTACTGTAGTAGAATTTCCAAGGGGTTATTAGAGAAGCTAGATGCTCCACAGCTGACCAGCAGTAGGATGAATTAGTAGGCTAGTTAGACTTAATATAACTGAAGAAAAAATTAAACCTAACAGAGTATTCTTCTTAAACAGGGGAAAAAAAAATGCTAAGATTGTTCCTTAAAGCCCTTAGTGCAGTGAGAAACTTACCTACCTGCTAGTTTTTGAATTCAGATGTTTTCTTTCATGAGAATTACATACGATATTTTTCCTCTTGCAGACCCCTTTGCTGATGCAACTAAGGGTGACGACTTACTCCCAGCAGGGACCGAGGATTACATTCATATAAGGATCCAACAACGAAACGGAAGAAAAACACTAACAACTGTCCAGGGAATTGCAGATGACTATGACAAAAAGAAACTTGTGAAAGCCTTTAAAAAGGTGAAGTTTTTACTTCAAGAGTAAAGATACTCTATAAAGGGCTTTGATACCTCTTCAAGCTAAGAGGAGATTTTTTTTTTTTTTTTTTTTTCCTCTTGCCAGTGCCCATCACTTTTGGATTCAGGTTAATCCCCTTCCCTGTTTTTCTCAAAACTCTTGTCAGTGACCAAGTTACAGTGATTTTTGCCAGAAAGCTACATCTTTCTTTCCTCTAATACTTCAGTAAATAGAAATATATTCTGAGTAGATCTGCTCCATATCTGCTTAGATTTACTGCCAGCAGCTTAGTTTTTACACATTCCCAAATATGTTCCATTTCCTATTAAAACTAGCATAGACTAGATTTAGCCTTGCCTTTCTTGGCTTCAGAATTTTAATAGGCAGTTTCTATGACTAAATTCTCCTGAAAAGGTTCACTAAGTAAAATCAGTATATATTGCATATTTTAGATGTTATATGCCTTATAATATTAATGTTTCTCTCTAGAAATTTGCTTGTAATGGTACTGTGATTGAACATCCTGAATACGGTGAAGTTATCCAGCTTCAAGGTGACCAGAGGAAGAACATCTGCCAATTCCTCATGGAGGTGAGGCACTGCAGATAAATACCTTGCAGTATTCTAAACTTCTGTACGAGCAATAAAGATTGATAAGTCACACTCGAATTAATCTGTTAAAGATGTCTGCTATATTTTCTTTATACTTTTATCTGGAAGCAAAACGACTTTTGCACTGTTAAATGAGAGCAAGTTTCTAATAAGAATCAAAATGCTTTGGAATGTGTTTGCCCTGCTTGAACTTACTCCCCACCCCCAGCAGTGCAACTTAAGCTTTTCATCTTTAAAATGACATGTTTGATGCACGTCATAATTTTGAGACTGAAAGCACTGTAGAGGAAAGAGGCTATTATCAAAAGTACTTACTAGCTCACTGCTGCAAATTGTGATATTGGGGTTTTAAATCATCGAAGAATAGATGCTAGATCTAAAAAACAAGTTAAATGTTTGAAGGAATTTTCTTTGTTTTGTAGTGAATTCTTTTGTTTGACCCTATTTGATTTTGGAAGACCAGAAAACTGTTTTATTCCATAACTACAGTATTAATATTTCTTTAATCAAAGTATAAAATCCTGGTAACTTGTTATTAGTTTATAAACTTTACTGATTTACGTTGTTTTTCTCCTTTAGATTGGCATTGTCAAGGAAGAACAACTGAAAGTTCATGGTTTCTAAAATACTTGCACTCTCATGAAGAATCCTGCAGTATTTGTACTTACCTAAGTTGGCTGTTTTGTGGAAGATGAATCTTTGCAGTAAATGGACTTTCCTCTTACCTGAACGTTTAAAATTTGATTCATATTTGCATGATTGCATGGAAAATGTTGTATGTAGACTAGAAACACATAAGAAAACTGCAGTAAGGTGGCAATGAAGACACTTGTAAACTTTAACACATTTCCAATGGAAATGTTTTAGTGATGATTGTTCAGTTTACTGTTCTTCACTTGACTTAAATGTGTGGGCTGTATTAAAACAGTATGAGTTGCTGCTTAAAAATTAAAGTTTATTCATATATTTTCTGAGGTATTTGAAATGTTTTAGCTTAAGTTTTTCACTAGGATAGCAGCCTTCCTAGTAAATGGCCATTTTTTTTGTAGTGAGTGTAGCTTACTGCTCATTGAACAAAGTGGCAAATCTACATGATTAAGTATTTAGCTAATTAGAAGTATGTCAGCATGATGTGATCTTCTGCTGTAGCTGTAAGATTAGAGCTTTAAAATCTTCCATTTAGGTGTATCTTAGTCGTAGCGTGATAAGACGTTGTTTGTTGAGTAAGTAGGTGCCTCTTCCCTCTAAACTGATCTGCAATGACTATAAAATATTAGTGTTAAACGTAGCAAAATTAAACTAAGCTGAACTCCTTAAAGCTACTATTGCTAAGAACATGCTAAACATCTAGGTCTTATTGGGTGTTCCCAGAACACATGAAAGAAGTGCAGAAGATTTAGTATCCTTCCTGTCTCTGAATGAAGGGGAAAGTTCTTGAGTTGGCTTCAGCTGTGACTGCATTTCATGTTGGCAAGCAGACTGCTGTAATAACTTAAGTGTTAGTTGTGAAAATAGGGAAGGGAGCAGGCTCTGCACTAACAAATTTCTCGTACATATGTCGTTGCAGCCTCTAATCCAATGTTAAGGGAATAATTTGGTATGAAAAATTTTACTGTGATTAGTGGTTAATCTGTAGGTTTTGTTAATGGGGTTTGAGTATAGCTACAAAAAAAGTTTATTTAGTCTACTTTTTTTTTTTTTGTCAGACAATTCATTCAGTGTTATGTTACAATAGATTTGTTCTACCAAGCTTTCAGCCTAGTTTTTGATGTTTGGTCACTAAGCTACATTTTTTTTACAGAACAAAGTAACTTAATTTGCTGAAATGCAGTTGATATCTTCCATATGAGATAGGCATTGAACTGAGCTCTAAATCCAGAAGATGCTAAGCTGGGAAAATGTAATAGTGGTGGAAAATGTTAAAAGACCTTTTTTTTTTGTAATAGTGCAAAATCTCACAGCAAGAAAGAGGCATTTCTTTGCTGCTAAGGCCTTTAATAGCCTATTCAAAGAAAAGGAATTTGATGGTGGCATAATTAATCATAAAGAATAGGTAAGACTGTGTTTCTACTAGCAGTGCCCCTACTTATGTTCAGAGACCTGTCTTTCTAAACAGCAAAGATCCTACCTGAATCTCTTTGACATCTCTGAATTCAGATACAGTCCTTTATGGCACTAACAGTGATTAGAAAGGAGCATTACAGAGCATTCATACATGAATTTCTTACTCTGGCTGCTCTAAACTAAGAATTCTACTTATGAGAATCCAGTGTCCATTCTTTGTCTTGCAATCTCCATGGATTTTTCCTGTATTATTGATCTTACTGTTCCAGAGGGAGGATATTCCAGAAAAGAGTATATTATTAAGTATATTGGGAAAATGGGGGGAAGGCCTATCGCAGAATCTGAGTTGTCAGCACAGATGAATTCAAATCCATGGAATTAAAATCTAATGCTAGTCTTGCACATTAGCAGAATAAAATTATTTTACCCAAGTTTACACAGTGTCTGATTCATAGATATTAAAATGATTAGTCCTTTGGGCTATATAGTACTTAGTGATCTTCATTTTATCAAATGCCAAAATAGTAACATTCCCAGTAAAACCGTTTTCTCCTGCCTAAAAGGGAAAACAAGTGATATGTTCTCCTCTTAGACTGGTGGTATTGAGTACTTCAGGGTTTTTGAATTGCAGATTAGTGACTGATGAGCAAGTCTCATGTGTTACTGAGTCAGTCTTCATTTTGGATGGCATGGCCATTAGCTTTTACTGCTTCAACTGAGTAATTTCTCCACAGTCGTTCTGCTTAACCTTTCTTTTTACATCCATTTAAAAGTCCTTTGTTATAGGAGGAACCTTGCAGTTAATAGGTGACTTGATTTTTATGCTGCAGAGAAGCTTATTCTCTGACCTTTGAAGGGCAAAATTGAAAGGGAATAGTAAGTAAAACATTTAAGCTTAAATTTAAGCATAAACATATAAATATGTGAGATTTGTTATGGCAATGTAAAAAAAACTATCATTCTAGAAGGAAAGCAGAAATTTGACCTTGATGTTATTTTATTTTTTTTTAAGTTAGAACAGTAAGTTGTAAAGTTTGCAACTAGCCTTATCAGAAACCCAAGCCTGTTTTCATTCTCCAGAAGAAAGGCTCCCACAAATTCCTGTTCTGTCATCTCGTACTGAAGCTTCTTTGTCAAAGCTCAGCTTACTTGGGATATATACCCAGATAAAATTCTTTTGAAATAATTGAATGAATTTGTAAAATTCAAACTACTGCTTGGAAAACCTGCTTTCATTGTGAAGGCAAATTTGAGTCTGCCCATCTATTCCTAAAGGAGGTTTAAAAAATGGTGAAGGATGTGGCCTGCAATTGTATAAACAAGAAAAGGGAACCAAGAAAAAATATTTATTTTTATAACCTGCTAGTAGAAAGCTGGACAGGCTCAGACTGAAAGCAACAGTGGGTTCTTTCGCTGGGATATTGTGAAAGGATGCTTTGGATTACCAAGTCAAGATTGCTTCCTCAGTGATATCTCACTTTATCACCACTTACAGCTGAATGTGGGAACTGCTCTTTCAAATTCATAACCTCGCTGTGCATAGCTAAACCAGGCTGTTGTAACTGGTTTTACCTGATGCAATTGAGTAAGCTGTTGCCTAAATAAATTCTTTGAATTTCTGTTCAGAGCCTGCATTTTTTTTAATACAGCAATGAGCAATGAAACCATTCCCTCCCAAACTGTAGTGGCAATTGATACTTGTAGCTAAAGAGATGCAGTTATTGAAGTCTGTAAGCTGCTTTTATATATATATATATATATAGTTTGAATTATCTGAGGCTTGATCTTCACCTGCAGTCTGCCAAATCTGACCCCATGTTTCAGAGAAGAGGGTGAAGCACACACTATGGGTGGATCAGCAACAATTTTCTCCACTGAAAAGACCTTAGGAAAAAAATAGTGGAAAGCTAATAGGATGTGTGGACAATGTGCCTGCCGCATCTGTGTTTTCATTACTTGAGCATTTTTGGATCAAAAATTCTTGAAGAGGAACATGAGAAAAATGAAATAGTCGTTTTGCATTTGCTTTACAGATCCCTCATGCCTATGTGAATTAGAATTCTACCAAATTTAAGTATGTTTTATAAAACAAATGGAAATTTATGCAGCTATTCTGGAGAAGATAAAAGTAGTATATATAATGGTGAGGTATGTGATCCATGTAATCGCCTTTCTGATTCTTTTTTCCCAATAAATGTGTGTATACATATATATATATATATATATATATATATATATATGTTTTAAATTTCTACCATAAGCTGTATTAGCCAATTTAAGAATATTCTGGCATCTTCTGGGATGATCACAACTCTAAAAAACATCGATGACTGACTATTGGCTTGAGGTCTGAAATTTTAGGTAGAAGAGAATCATCTAACTTCCTCAATGAGCAAAGCCCACAGTATTTTAAAAAGAAGCCAGCACTGGTTGCTCAAGTTTGGTGTCTCAGCTATTTTAGAACATCTTGCATCTGTCAAGTGTCGTATCGCATTTCTAAAATTAATTTGGGATCTGATAAAAACAGTTATATATATTAGCTTTTTTTCCCATTTTAAACCTTTTTTGCTATGGTTATGCAGAAGGAAGCGTAATGTGGTGCAGTTCTCTAGGTTTACAGGAGTCGAGTTGTGCGATGTGCTTGCAGTCACATGGGCATGCTCCTGCAGACAGGGTTTTAACTTTATGGTCCAAGTCAAAATTGGACAGGGCAAGAGCCCTGTTCCTCCAGGGCGAGGGACACAAGCTGTGTATAATGCTGGGAGAGGCAGCCTTGTGCAATAGGTGCAAGTGAGGTGACTTAAGCTGCAAGACCATGTGAACTAGCAGGTTCTTATTTTACGTGCACCCAGCAAATGACTTAAATCTATGGGAAAAGTCCTGAAAAACAAACAGAAAAAAAAACCACAGGCTGTACCCAAGAGTCCTGCAGAAAGAAGCTACTGAAGGGCAGCCCATACTCTAGAGGCAGCTCTTGCCGAGTGGGGGAAGTCAGATAGTTTCTTTGCAGGGATACCAAGTGATCGGCTACACTTCAGTAAACACCATAACTGTTATAAACTTACTTCAAAATCTTACCGTATTTCAATTGGAAATAATTTAATTGTAGTAATTGCTTTTTAACATCATATATTCCAGAAGAAAAAACAATTTCATATTTCCTGCACTAATGCGAGACTGGAATACAGGCAGAGGACAACCCCAGGTCTTTTTTTTTTTTTTTTTTTTTAAGAGAAAAAGTTAACATCTAGAAATCAGCAAGGACAAAATCCACCAGAAACACTGTGTCCGAGGAGACAATTTTATATACAAAAGTGGAAGCACCATGCTGATAGCAACTGCATGCTGCTGGGTGAGGCTACAGTGGGAGTGCAAAGGACATGTGCTTATTATTACTTAAAACAGTAATGCTGCTTATATAATGTCCCGAGGCTATACATGCTGTTATGCAAGGAGACAATGTGGTGCTTGCACATTTTTATATCTAGGCTGTGTTTGCATTTCTGCTTAGTGAGCCCCCTCTCCTCCTAAACCATAGGAGATGAATCTCTAATCTGTTGCCTTCCAGTATCTTTATTAACTGCAGAGAAAGGTATTAAAAGGGAAGCTTGTGCAAATCAATTTGATATGATACAATAAGATTGTGTTACAATAAGATGACTTGTGGTGTTTATATTTCTGCAAAGAAACCATAAAAATTGAGACCACTGTTACAATTGGAACTATAAAAGTCATTTTCTGCCCAGAAAAGTCCTCTTTCCTCTGCTTCCGCACCCTAAACAATTCCCACAGGAGCATTTTCTTCCCGCAAAGGCACAGGCCGGGTGTGCAAAGCTGTGCAAAGCCCGGTGGAGTTGGTGCTGCGCTTGCAGGTCTCTGCCCCAGCTCTGCACACTCAGCTGTGATTTGTGAACATCTTTATGATGGAAACAGCAGAGAAGATAAAAACAGATTCAAAAGATTGAGCTTGCAATTTCTGCTGTCTGTAAGAGGCCCAGCAATCCAGCAAAGTGGCTACTGGGAGCAGAAGGGTTGCCCTTTATCCAATCCCTTCACAAATGTGTATCTGGAGAGAGTGCCCTGGAGACATGAAGAGTTGCACCAACTGCGTTTTAGGGCCGCAGCTTTTGGTCCTGATGTTGGCAAAGCATCTACTTACTTTTGTTTTTCAAAATCTCTATTTTTCTCTATACAAAAATAGTTTCAAAACTAGGCTTATAGCAGACAAAATCATTCACAAAGTCACAAAAATATTTAAGAAAGGAAAAAAACGGACTGCATGAAAAATGCAAGATACTAACAGCTGCCAAATTTAAAGTAACGTTTTAAAGAGCAGAACTGTGAGATGATTGCTGTAGCCTTTACAGGCTTTTCTCATTCGCTGGAAGTTGAGGTTCGGCTGGCACCGCTCCACTGGATCTGGCCAGAAGACCTTGGAAAGCCATGAGTTTGCCGCCCCTTCCTCTTCCCTCTCCACACAAATTTTTCAGGAAAGCAGGTTTAAATCCAGTTCAGTCTTGGACATGTGACCTCCTGATATGAACACAAGCATTTCTCTTTAGTTTGATGTCTCTTTTTTCCTGAGGATTTTCCATGTCTTCTGAGAAAGCTTGGTATTTTGTTGTTGCTTTTTAATCCTCTGGAGGGCTGTGCGGGAATTGGGGAATTCTTTTGTTCCTGGGGCTTGTGAAGAATCCGGAGGCTAAATTGACAGGGGGAGATCTGGTGCGGCTGCAGGCTGTACGGCAGCGTGGTTATGCAAGGTAAGGAGCAAGCCTGTGTGTTTTCTGTGTCCGTGACATGAGTTACTGTGTGGGAGCGCAGGAGCGGGACACGCTCCCTAGCTGATGCTGGGCGCCGGGGCAAGGCTCGGCAGCAGGGCTCGCTCCTTGCTCCGAGCAGTGGGAGCGCGACTCCTTCCAGCTCCAGCACCACGAAGCTGCACCTGCCCGCAAGCCAAGCCCGGATGGAGCCGCCGCTCCACCGGTGTTCTGTCTCTGGTGCATTTCATGAAATGTGAAATCTCTTCCCACTGACCTTTCCTGCAGTCATAGCCTGAAGCCTCTGCCTTATTGGAGGTCTTGTGCTTGTGTTCACTACCTGAAATACGTGGGCTGTGATGGAAGTTTTGAAAATAGTTACGGAGAGATTACACATAAACTTCTGAGACCACAGCAAAAGATTAAGAATACAAATTCTGTCATGAGAATTTTTTAAGCTTTTGGGGAAAGATAGAGGAAATCTGGCTTTTGTTTTTCCCAAGAATCAATTTTAAAACGTGGTCTCTGTCAAATAGGTCTGTTTTATCAGCTTTAATACTCTTAATAATGCTTATGTAAATGGTAGGGTTGCTGTTTCCAGTCTACATCCCTAGATGTCACTAGAAGACAGCACATGCTGAGAATTTGTGATGTTAAACCCGGAGGAAAATAATAATAATAATAAAGACTATAATATTTATATTGGGGGAGTGCGGAGGGGAAGATTTTTGGAAAAGTCCCAAGGTGGTTACAGGTATAACCCGTGTGCACCCTTAAAAACCTGCAAGGAAGAGGATAAGAAATGTGTCCCTTGACGTGCCGCTTCGCTGGGGTTGCACTCTCAGCGATGCCCTTCAGCCCATTCACGTTCCCTGCGGAGCCCTGCGGAAGACGCGTGGGGAAAGAAGCCGCTGCACCGCAGCGGAGCGGGAGAGGTGTCTCCCGCGGCACCAACCGCTGCACGGGGAGAAAGCAGCTGAAAATCCACTAAAATATCAAAACTGTAACTACCATTATTAAAACTCTCAAGAGAAAAAACAAGAGCAAACGCTGAAGATTACTTCTAGGATTTTTGCTAAGAAAGGATAAAACTTGTCAATGTGCCTTTTTTGTTGCTGTTTTTAGCAAATTTGTTCTTTCTTGCACTGAAATTGTAGAAAGAGTAATTTCTGATCCATCGTTTGATTCAATTTTTAAAAGTGTATATGTAAATGTTAAAAGTTAAAGTTGCCATCTTTCTGTTGGTTTCAGCAGGCTCCTGGTGACAAAGCAAGTGTAGAACTGAAACCCTTCCTCCTTTCTATTTATGTATTTATTTACTTTAAGAGCAAAGCAGCACTACTGCAATGACATTATGAAATTGCAAGATCAGAAAGTACCTTGTGCACATGAAATTGGAGTTTCTGAAACTCTGAAGCAACTTACATGAAATGGGGTCTCTTATATCAGCTGGCATCAGACAAGAGAGTAATGCAGATCACAGGCACATGATCACAACCGGTGCCTCATGGAAAATAGCACAGATGTGTATGTGTACATGGCTCCAAAGGGATTTGTTGGTAATTAAAAACCTGTTTTCCTAAAACAATGCATGCATATTTTTTGTTGTTGTTTTTGTTTTTCTCAGTATAGGAATATTCACCTCTCATCTTGGGATCTGTAGATGCTTTTCGACTTTCTTAGTATACATTCAACCATCCAAATGTTCACGTCTGATATTCTCGAGCCTGATGATAGGATGCACTTCTATACCTATAAGCTATTCTTACCATATCTAGCTCATTTCTATAATTTTCCAGCTCATTGCAACCACTGCCATTGCCAAATCAATAAAGATGTAATAACACCAGTGCGAAACCTCATTTGGGAGTGTGCAGAGGAGTAAACCTCCTCTGGGCTGATGTCAAGAGCTTGCTTAGAGTTTGGGGTCTGTTATACACAGAAAGGGACTAGACTGTTCAGCGCCTGCTCCTCACTTGGGGGCAAGTGACTATGGCTTTTCCTGCCGGTCTCGGAGCAGCTCAATGTGTGATCATCCTCCATCCTCCTCCAGGCACTGGTTAGCCTGCCTCTGCCTTGTGACTTTGCCATCGGGGCTTGCGAGGCAAAAAGTGAATATCCCAATTGGGTCTATGCCCAACTTTTGACTTGAGTATCTTGAGGGTTTGTGTGTGGGAAATAATAGGGACCTTCATGGTTTTGCTGATAGCTGCGACTGAGCAAATGTTCGAAAACTGTCAGCTGCCTCTTGTGTTCGGTGGCTTATTTCATTCAGTTAAGTAACTTTGGTCCCATTTACACAGGACAGGTATCCATGGCTATAGGAAACACCAACAAAGATGACAGAGGTGATTTAGCACCCAATCTCATGCTTATTAAAACCCTGATCCTTTACCGTTTCTCTCATAACATGGGCCATGGGAGAAAAATTGCCCTTGCCTGACTACTGTCTGCTCCTTCCTGTGCTTGTAGCTACGCAGGGGACCTTCCCAGCATGGAATGCTCAAAAACATAAGATTGTCATATGTCCACTTGCATGGTGGCAAAGCTGGCTGTCTAAAAAGGCACAAATGACAAAAGAAAAAAAAAACGTGGCTCACAAGACAAGGTTAGGCTGTGCAGCAAAGGTGCACTAGCCTATTTTTACTTCTGGGCCTAAAGGGGTTTGTTTCTTTGGCGTTTTTGTTTGTTTGTTTGTTTTTCATGTTCTTTTTCTCCTCTCTAGCACCAAGATACTCTGTGTGAGAGCAAAAACCAATGGCTTATGAAAAAAATACTTACGCATTATTAAGAATAACTATGAGGAAATTTTCAGCTGCTGCTGGCATGCTGGCCTGAAGAAAGGTCAGCTGTTTTTTCTGTTGGAGCTGCCTTATTGCCTCTTCTTGGTCCTGGTGAGCAGGTCATTCAGGCCGTTCTGGTGGGTAATACCACTCTCAGATGTGGCAATCAGGGCCTCCTGTGTAGCTTCGCAAAACAGCAGCTGCCTTTGCAGCTAGCGCAAGGTGCTAAAAATGGTAGGTTTGGAAAGAAAAACAAAAGGAAGAAGAAAGCAGCCAAAAGGAGTAATACCATTTCACCAGTAGGAAAAAACATGTCAGTCTCAGATGCTGAGCCTGACTGCATTTAGAGCAGTCTTAGAAAACAGTGGTAATTCTAGGTGAGCAGATTTATCATAGGATTTAACCTCCATATACATTATTTAAATGTATTTAATAGTGTTTTAGAAGAATTCAATAGCCTTACATGGATTTTTGACAGTTGAGCAATGTACCTTTCATGCTGCAGGTGAAATCAGATATTCATAAGATGCACTGAAATATTATAATTTGATCTGCTGCTGAGGCTGCTCTTGCTTCTGCAGAGGTTGGATGAAGCCTGAAGAGGTTGTTTTTCTAATCTCATCTAAAAAAATTCTCAAAGCAGAAGTTTTAGATTTAGCTATTCCCCACAAAGACGTGCGAGGAGGAGTCTGGTTGTGCTACCTCAGAGAGAAGAAAAAAAGTTTGTCTATTGATAAAACCATGAAAATGTAGCTGCTGTTTTGTGACACAGGAAAACCTACTAATGATATGGTGCCACTGAAAGGGAACTTATGAGTCGCTATCAGGACTTCCAAGACAATTCTGGGTTGAGCTTCCTAGTCACAGTACTAGGAGTCGCCACTCAACCCACCGCACAACATCACACCTCAGTCCCTAGCCTGCCCCCTCCTAATAGCTTAGAAGCAGTGGCTGGATGTGGGTTTAAGAGCTTAGTTTCAGAGCCTCCAGGTTTGATGGCATTGCCTTTAGATGGGCCTGGCTGTCCCAAGTAGGATTTAAAAGACGTGTCACAGGGAGCATCGGCAAAAAATGTAATTTAGTTATCAGTCCCCTCCCACTGTCTTCAGTGCTAACTGTGCACACACACAGAAATGGATACAGCCCATATGGCCAGCCAGCTGCTCTCAACCACCTTTTGGGAACTGCCAATACTGTTAAAGGACAGGCTCCACCAAGGCTCTTAAGTGCCTGAATACCTATTGATTGCTGTGGGACTGTAGGTGCCTAAATACATTTCCATATTGAGCCAAAGCTCTCCTAATCCTATCCTTACCTTCCATTCCAGGAAAGCAAATCATTGGAATTGGCTTGTTTGTTTGGAAAGCATAAAGGTTCCCTAGGAAGCAAGGATATACAGACAAGTCTCTTAATTCTGGACTTTATTGATTACAAGATATGGAATCCCAAACCAAACAGTCTGTAGGTCAGCCAGATCAGAGTGTAACCTTATCCTTTCATTTCTGGTCAAGATTAAAGCTGTAAATATAACTAGCAGAGCAAAGATCTCTCACAAGACTTGGGGTCAGAGACCATCTGCATCTAGATATCAGGAAGAAAGTCATGTGGAATTAAAACTGCAGGCCCAATTCTATATGGTGGCTTGGGTCAATTTAATGGAAGTGCTGCCTTTTTTACATGTTGGATGGACTCAATTTCATCTATTTTTAGCTATCTAAGCATTTCGTATAAGCTCTTTCACTCAGCGCTGAAGGGAGACAGGTATTATAACTCCTCCTAAAACAGGCCAGCTGGGTCATTCTCTGGGAGGCTGTATCTCTTGCCAGCTGATTTGCTGGAGAAAATTTGGCTGCCTAAATTTAGTTAACAGAGATCCCATCCAAAGGGACCTGTTGTGATTTGGCCTTTGCTGCGGTTCTGACATCAGGAGAGGTTTGCTGCATGCCAACTTTGGGACCAACAGACTGGGTGAGCAGGAACCCTGAAGGGGAACTTCTGCAGGAATAGCTATAATGCTGGGAAGCATAGAGAGCAGGATCAATTGGTCTTTTGGAGTCTTTCATTCATCTCAGGAGGTGCCCAACTATACTTTATTTTACAAAGCATCTGCCTTTAAAATAGATTACAGAGGAAAGGTTTCAAAACCAGATACACAGCCAGGAACACAAACCTAAATCAATGTTATTCCTTTTCCCCCAAATTGCAGTCATAGCAATTTTGATAGCTGGGAGAAAAGTAGCACCAAAGCACGTAGACTCATACTGTGCACGCAAGTGAAGGATAGAAGCGATTTGTATTGCATAATTGAAGGGTTCTCCTGAGGACCCTGGCATTGCTATTAAATAACTGTGAGTGATTGAGACCTAGGGGAAATGAATTTCTTGAGCGGCTCTTTTATAAGTAAAGAAATTAGGTCTGCAAATTATTGGTTTGGATGAAAAATGGAGGTTGCACGGCACCATAGCTGCTCTCTGGACACAAATTGGAATTTCATAGGGGTTGTATCCATGGACTGGATCTGAAGGTCATAATTTGATCAGACTTCTGAGAAAATACCTCCATCAAGTAAAACTGGATACATTTAATAACCCTGACTCATGAGGCCTAAAAGTGTTTTCATTTTATCAAATTTCTAAGGTCCTTTTTATTTCTTAGCTATCCCCAGACAGTCCTCTCCAACTTGCTCCCAATGTTCTCTTCTCTTACCAGAAACAGCAGTCTTTTTCAGATTTTTCTGTTATATTTATTTCTTCCTTCATTTGGAGGAATAATTGGAAAAGGTCTGATGAAATGCAGTTTTCATCTTCTCATCTACTTCCTTTGCCACCTCCAAGCCTCAACCTCTGTCCACCTCCGCCAAAGAAACCAAACAATAACAAAAATAATCCCACATAGCACGAAATCTCAATGGAGGAAACAATTTCACTGCAATTTCTGCTTCTTTTTAGTTGTGAGACGCTTTTTCTCAGAGTAATAGAAGCTGAGATACTGGTAGTTTAGCAATAATGTTTAATGAACTGAAAAATGAGCTGTTTGTAGGAGGATTAATAGCTCTCTGCACATTAACCTCATGTGGGTCACTCAGTGAAAAGAAAGCGTCTTGTGTCAGAGGCCCTGCAGCTTTCCGTCTCCAGCTCTTGTGCCAGGAGCCCCCTGCCGTACCCCGGCTCTCAGAGCCGCAGGCCAGGGGCACGGCTGCCCAGCCTGGCGGGCTAATGACCAAAGCTGGTTTCTTCCAGTGGGTTTTTCTGCCTCAGAACTAATACCTAGCCACACAAACCCCTGCTTACCTGTAACTTTAGCTGCAGCATTAAAAAAGGGGTGCTTTATGAAGGGCAAACAGAAGATGGTGAGCTACCCTGCTCTGAAAAACAGGGTGCTGGTGGCGACAAGGGCTCTGAACAGTCTACCATGAGCTCAGCTGGGCAGCAGCTCCAGAAGGGCAACTGTTTTAGCACTGCGTGCTCTCCCTGGGGAGCATGGCATGGCAGCTCGTACCTCCCGGAATTTGTTCTTCAGCATCAAATCGAGCATTTTTCATGTTCCTGCATAGGCTGAGGCCACAAGGGCTTTCATCTCAAGGCCCAAGGGATCAGAAAAGCCATCTCAGTTGCAGGTTCATTAATAGAAAAGGGGAGAGGAGATTAGTTTCGGAAGGGGACTTGCATGACCTCATTCTAGGGCTGGCACAGTAAATACCACTGATCTTCCCTCTGCCTGATGAGCCGGCTTTTTTACTAGATATTAAATTTTAAAAGTTGGTCTGGTAGCAAGGAAGAAATACTGTGGTAGAAAAATGGGCATTTGACGCATGAACTTCCAACTCCATCAGTAAGTAGTCAACATGGCTGGAAAAGATGAGCTCTCACCAACTGTCATTTAATAACCTCAGTTTTCGTCCACTTAATTGAAAACCAGAATGTTTTTCTATAGTGATGAATGTAATATTAAGAAAATCTCATATAAAAAATATACCATTTTAGATCCTATGGTGCAGTGAGCAATGCGGCAGAATAGTTTTACTCAAGCTAATAACATAAGCAACCTAATTATTTCAACTATTAGGCCTGGGGAGCTATTTGTGGATGAGTAGCTGGAGTTTCAATAACAGAGTATTTATAGTATGCGGCTGCATGTATTTTCTCTTTGAGTACTTTTGTGTGCATATATATGTGTGTGTGTGTGTATATATATATATATGAGGACACCTTGATCTTTGGGTGAGGATTAAAGGGCTGTCCAATAGGGGTGACACTGTGGTGGGAGTTTACTACAGGCCTCCTGACCAGGGAGAGGAAGTGGATGAGGCCTTCTACAGGCAGCTGCAAGAAGCCTGATGATCCCAGGCCCTGGTCCTTATGGGGGACTTCAACCATCCTGATGTCTGCTGGGATAATCGCAGAGCTAGGAAGAGACAGTTCAGGGGGTTCCTGCAGAACATTGCAGATAATTTCTTCTTGATGCAGGTGGTAGATGAGCCAACAAGGGGAGGGGTGCTGCTAGACCTAATACTAACGAACACAGATGGTTTAGTGGGAAATGTGATGGTTGGGTCTTGGCTGCAGTGACCAGGAGATGTTGGAATTCACGATCCTGCGAGGAGGAAGTTGGACAAGAAGTAGGATTGCAACCCTGGACTTCAAGAGAGCTAACTTTGACCTCTTCGGGGACCTCCTTGGAGGAATCCCCTGGGCCAGGGTCCTAGAAGGAAAGGGGGTCCAGGAGAGATGGTTAATATTCAAGCAGCACTTTCTCCAAGCTCAGGACTGGTGCATTCCTACAAGGAAGAAGTTAAGCAAGGTGGGCGGGAGACATGCGTGGATGGGTAGGGAGCTGTTCAATAAGCTTAGTGAGGAAAAGAGAGTATACATAATGTGGAAGAAGGGCCAGACCACATGGGAAGAACATAGGAACACTGTCAGAGAATGTAGGGATGCAACAAGGAAGGCCAAGGCCCATCTGGAATTAAAGTTAGCGAGAGATGTCAGGGACAACAGGAAGGGCTTCTATAAATACATCAGCAGCAAGAAGAAGTCTAGGGAAAATGTTAGTCAGCTGCTGAATGGGGAGGGTGCCTTGGTGACAGAGGATGCAGAGAAGGCAGAGTTACTAAATGCCTTCTTTGCTTCTGTCTTTACTGCTAAGGCTAGTCCCCATGAACTACAGAGCCCAGAGACAAGAGAGACAACCAGGAGAGAAGAAGACTTTCCGCTGGTCAAGGAGGATTGGGTTAGGGATTGTTTAGGCAAAGTGGACACCCATAAGTCTATGGGCCCAGATGGGATGCACCCAAGAGTGCTGAAGGAACTGGCAGAGGTTATTGCTCAGCCACTCTCCATCATCTTCGAGAGGTCATGGAGGACAGGGGAAGTACCTGAGGACTGGAAGAAACCAATGCCACTCCAGTCTTCAAAAAGAGCAAGAGGGAGGACCCAGGAAACTACAGGCCAGTCAGCCTCATCTCCATCCCTAGAAAGGTGATGGAGCAGCTCATCCTAGAGACCATCTCTAGGCATGTCAAGGAAAAGAAGGTGATCAGGAGTAGTCAGCATGGTTTCACCAAGGGAAAGTCGTGTTTGACGAAACTGATAGCCTTCTATGATGGGATGAACGGCTGGATGGACGATGGGAGAGCCATGGACGTTGTCCACCTTGACTTCTGCAAGGATTCAACACCGTCTCCCATAACATCCTTATAGGAAAGTTCCGGAAGTGTGGACTGAACGAGTGGACAGTGAGGTGGATTAAGAACTGGCTGGTTGTCAGAGAACAGAGGGTGGTGATAAATGGGGCTGAGTCTAGTTGGAGGCTGTGGCCAGTGGTGTCCCACAGGGGTCAGTACCGGGCCCAGCGCTGTTCAACTTGCTCATCAGTGACTTGGACAAGGGGACAGGGTGCGCCTGAGCAAGTTTGCAGACGATACCAAACTAGGTGGAGTGGCCGACTCCACACACAGAGGGCTGTGCTGCCATTCAGAGGGACCTAGACAGGTTGGAGAATTGGGCAGGAAGGAACCTCATGAGGTTCAACAAGGACAAGTGCAGGGTCCTGCACCTGGGGAGGAATAACCCCAGGCACCAGTACAGATTAGGGGTTGACCTGCTGGACAGCAGCTCCACCGAGAGGGATTTGGGAGTCTTGGTTGACAACAAGTTAACCGTCAGGCAGCAATGTGCCCTCGTGGCCAAGAAGACCAATGGGTCTGGCCTGCATGAGGAGGAGAATTGCCAGCAGGGCGAGGGAGGGGATCCTGCCCCTCTGCTCAGCACTGGTGAGGCTGCACCTGCAGTACTGGGTGCAGTGATGGGGTCCCCAGTACAAGAGGGACATGGAGCTTCTAGAGAGGGTCCAGTGTAGAGCAACGAAAATGATTAAGGGACTGGAGCATCTATCTTATGAGGAAAGACTGAGCTGGGCCTGTTTAGCCTGGAGCAGAGAAGACTGAGAGGAGATCTGATCAATATGTACAAATACATGAGGGGAGAATGTAGGGAGGATGGGGTCAAACTCTTCTCCATAGTGGCCAGTGACAGGACAAGGGGTAGTGGGTATAAGTTGAAACACAGGAAGTTCCATCTCCATGTGAGGAAAAACTTCTTTCCTGTGAGGGTGACACAGCCCTGGAAGAGGCTGCCCAGAGCTGTTGTGGAGTCTCCTTCTCTGGAGATCTTCCAAACCCGCCTGGATGTGACTCTGTGCCACGTGCTCTAGGTGTCCCTGCTTGAGCAGGGGGGTTAGACTGGATGATCTCTAGAGGTCCTTTCCAACCTTAACCACTCTGTGATTCTGTGATCTTCATTTAATGTTAAAATCTATGTATATGATGATTTTAATAAATGACATGACTTTGTCTTGGATGGAAGCTGACCTTTGCAATAACTTGGTCGGTAAATTAAGTTCCCTCTTTTTTTTTTTTTTTTTTTTTTTTAAGGTCAGTCTGGTATATGATTGTCTTTTGAAAAGTAATGCTCAAATTTATCTCCAGCTTAGCAAGAGTCTGTGAAGAAATGCCAGGGGAGAAATCGACAGCCTGGATATGCCAGAGCTCATGGTTACAGTTGGTCCCTTCTGTCCCCAGGCCACAAATAGCAATGGAAATGATGTTGGTTTATTGTGACAACATTTCTTTAATCAGTCTAATTCTGACCTATCACTCATGCCAGCGATTAGTGTGTTTTCACTTTCTACATGTTTTATTTTTTGTAGCTTTGTCTTCTTTCAGTTATTGCTATGGAAAATTAACCTGGGATTTAATTAAAATGTGATGAGTAACTCTGGTCAATTAGATGGCAATTAAGTGCCACACAAATCTATTATGATAGAAAACAAGACTAAACTGAGCCAGAATGCTTGCTGCTGCCAACCAGACATCTGAAAGCAGCCCCCTTTGGCACCTCTCGTTGGAGGCCATGTCAGCCCCTGAGATGAGAAACGGCTCCTGGTTTCTGAGCAATGCAATAAGTGCAATTAGCCCTTGCTACACCAGTCTACAGGAAACATGTGCAAGTACCTAAGAGACCACCACAGCAAGTATCTAACATCTCATAGCTCAGCAAAGACAGTTCTAATGAGCTATCCCATGCAAGTTTCTGGAAGAAGAACTTCGGGGCTACTTTGAAGCGGTCGCTTAATGCTGGTGGTAATTTCCTGCAGCTGCAAAGCTTAGCTCATGAATGTCTTCCAAATACATGTGGCAGGGCTATTGGTGTTGGTGCCCCTGAAATGGTAGGAGCTTTGAAATTTCCCCATAGTGCCCTCTAAAACAAGATGCTTATTGAATTACTCCTACAGCTGTGAAGTATGGTGATGACCAGCCCAGCAACGTTACTGTCAGACCCTCAAGTTGAGACTTTATCAAGGTTTTGATTAACAGATAGATACACTCAAATAAGAGGAAGACAGATGTGTCACAACCTCTGCCTTGTAAATGGAGAAGAGCTTCTGATTAGGCAAAAAAATCTTTCAAAATCTTATAAGCCATTTGTTCCACAGCCCAGTTAACAAACCCAAATGCTGCCAGCTCACAGTTTAATTGCAACACTGGTAAGACTTGTGGAGCCTCTTGGGGTTTTTCTGTGTTTTTTTTTTTTTAAAGTCAAAACGGCCTGTACAGACAACTGTGTATAGAAGATCTGAATTTTTTATTTGTTTGGCAGTAAGCTTTTTAGTCCTTCTGCTTGAATGACTGAACACTTGAAAGAATCTAAATACAAGGGGGCTCAGGAACAGCACGGAGATACTCCAGATTCAGCATGTAAATCAAACCTGGATACCTTTCCTTCTAATTATAGTGCCCTATGGCTATGGCTGATTTAGCGAAGCCTTTTTTTCCTGGGAGCTATGCTGTCTTTTCCACGGCCTTGGGGTCTGCTGCTGTGCTGCTGATTGCCTGAAATGCAGAGCCTGGTGAGGCTGCCATCCCTCTACCATGCTCTGAGGTTTTGTGGGCATCTGATTCCTTCTCAGGGGCCAGCAGATCCCCCTGAGAACAGCCAACCCTGCTGGGGCTGCAGGTCAGCTCAGTCCAAACAGTCCAGTGCTCCAAGGAGCTGCTTGGCTTCTTCAGCTGGTGTTATTTAAGGTTTGTCAGAAAATTCAGAGGTAATCTCAGGTAATGGAACCCCCTTCTCTGCCAAATACCAGCTGGCAGTGACCTTATACCACTGTTTCTGGAGTGTTTTTCACTCAGGTTTCAGGTGTTTGCTCTCTGCTGAAAGTACATTTTCTGCGCTCTTTGGCTTATGCCAACTGCCCCATTTTTAGGACAGCATTTGTTAATGAAGCAGACAAGCTGTTTCCTAGCAAAGCAAGCCCTACAAGAGTTTTTGGTGAATTCAATATTTTTTTTCAGGATCATGAGAGGTCTGTTTGGTGCCCATCCCTTAAAGAGCTGGATGGGAACAAAAGCATTTTCCATCTTTGCAAGCCTTGAGGTCTTTCCAAATACACTGAACCAGGCTTTTCCCATGCAGGCTGCTCATGCAGTACAATAGATTAAAAACCTACTTTTAATCCTGCCGAGAAGCCCTGTAGTTAGTAGCGAGAGCGATCGGACATGATACGGTCGGTGCAATGTCCCCTGGGGAACACAAGCAGCTGACACAAACCAGAGACTTGCAGGCTGCCCTGCCTGGAGTGCTGGGGCCATTGTAACAAATCTCCGCCCAGCAAGGACCTGAGCTCTATTTTCTGTGTGGAACGGGCCAAAATTTTGGTGGGCCAACAAATAAACGAGCCGTACAACTATTGGCAGTAATCACTGACATTATATACTTGGATGTTAAAATGTTTGCTCACATAATGGAGAGCTCCAAAAATGAGCATATACATCTACTTTTTTTCTCAGCCAGGTAAATTTTTAACTCATGTGAAATCTCTTAGAAGAAATTCCTGAATTTCAGACACTATTTCTATCATTATTTCTATTGTTTCTATCATTATCATTATTTCAATCATTCCTCTGTACTTGGTGCTGGTGAGGCCGCACCTCGAATACTGTGTTCAGTTTTGGGCCCCTAACTACAAAAAAGACATTGAGGTGCTGGAAAGTGTCCAGGGAAGGGCAACAGAGCTGGTGAAGGGGCTGGAGTGCAGACCTTATGCGGAGCAGCTTGAGGGAGCTGGAGTTATTTAGTCTGGAGAAGAGGAAGCTCAGAGGAGATCTTATCACTCACTACAACTACCTGAAAGAAGATTGCAGTCAGGTGGGTGTCAATCCCTTTTCCAGAATAATCACAGACAGGACAAGAGGAATTGGCATGAAGTTGCACCAAGGGAGGTTCAGGTTAGGCATTAGAAAGAATTTCTTCATGGAAAGGGTAGTCAAGCATTGGAACAGACTGCTCAGGGGAGTGGTGGAGTCACCGTCCTGGCAGTGTTCGAGAAACGTGTAGATGAGGCACTCAGGGACATGGTTTAGCAGGTGTGGTGTTGGAGGGTTTAAGGTTGGACTCGATGATCTTTTCCAATCATAATGATTCTATGATTCTAGGATTAAGGTGTAGGTTAGCCTAGGGTTTTTATGATAGTGTTATAGTTTCCCCAAGGACGCATTTAAAACATCTTCAAGTGGAAATGAGCTGCCCATGTTCCTACTCTGACTAGGTTTACACAGCCTAGGTAAAAAAGTCCTTCATCAATAGTCCCCTCTCAGTTTAGCTGAAAGCTTTATTAATGTCTTTATGTACTGCAGTGGGTCAGCTAGGATCTATGGGAATGAACTAACCATTAAGTATTAATGTTACCTTAAAGATGTAAGAACAAGTAATCAAAGCTGTCCTGGGGTTGTTTTGCATAATTAATATTACTGTTATCCATATTTCAGGTGTCCCATATGGGCTAATGAGACTATTTCTGTTAAGAACTAGGCATTAAGAGCAATGTAAGGAGAGAAAGAGATAAGCCCTGCCTGGAAGGGCTTTCAGTCTTATCAGATATAGACGACAGGGATAAAAAAAAAAAAAAAAAAAAAGTAAGTTGAGAGAAAGGCACACAATATAAACGCAGAAGATTGAGAAATTTTGCCACTAAAGATCAAATGGCTTGAGATAAAAGACACCCTGAGATCTCTTTAGCTTGCTCTAGTGTTTTCCTCGTAAATCCCAATTATCAAGGCAAGCATTTAAAAATACACCAGCTCAAAGCCTGCATAGGTCTCCCACTGGGGCTGAGGCAAAGATGTTATCTTACGTTTAGCTGTGTACAATACTTACGCAATGTGTTTTGATATAGATAGTTGCAAGGGGCTCTTTCTGAAGGATGAATGCCCAACATATATTTAGGAGGCCACATTGATTGGTTACCAGCTTCCGGTGAGATAATGTATGAAGTGAACATGAAAATCAATATGACACGCAGTGAAAGAGCTTGAGATAAACTCCCTTTTGCAAAGAAGGAGGGGGTAAAAAAAAATCAATGCCATCCAGCTATTATGATGGTGAAATAAAGTCTGTAATAGATAATATTAACCGCACAAGTCATATAATTCAACTACCCATCAGTAACATCACACATAACACCTGCAACAACGATTGCCATCTCTGTCTTCACATATTCACATAATTGCAGTGAAATTCTTCAGATTCCTCGTAAACTTGTATGACTACAAACTATCACAATAAATGGCAGTAAATAAAGTGACAGGACAAGTTTTCCAGAAAAACCTTCATATATTTAGTGTAGTGAGATTTATTGATGTAAGATCAAATATTAACCTGCCTTTCATAAACTGGAAAGTATAAGCCACATCATTAGAAATATAAGGAATTGACTATTACTCTATGGTTGCACGCTGGTGTGCATAGATACTTAAATAAATAGAGAGATGATCCAGCAATGGTCCACCCTATTAAAATGCCACACAAGAGGACTCTTCACTATTGTGGTATTGGAATACATTAAATCTGTTGGCATTTAAAAATCTCTCCGGAAATAATCTTTGAATAAATTAGACATACTCAGAGCATGATTGACCTGAGCTCTAAAGTGTGTGAGGCAAAGGCAAAGATGCGATACTGCTTTTATGCTTTCAGGAGGCAACAAAGGACTGACTCACAGAGGAATAAAACAGGATAGTTGCCAAGGCCAGAGAAGCCTGTGCACCAGGACACCTGCTACTGCAGGGCTGCAGTGGCTTACTAGCACTGCAAAGCAAAGAGAGGTCTTTGCCCATTTGAAGATACCTGATAGAAAGAGGGAAATCCTAAGGACGAAGAGTCGTGCTCTGAGATACCATTTCCATGGCACTGAGCTCCTGCTCACACTGAAGTTCTTGTGTGAAGATGCCCCAAAATCTGATTTGGAGCTTGTCTTTTGATAACTAGCTGTTGGTTGGTGACTTTCAGCAAAGGCTGAAGTGTCTTTAGCTGCATTTATAATGCCAAGCACTGGAATGTATGCTCATCTCTGGTGTTGTGTTAGTCTTCATTTATTCACTCCTTATGTGCTTATGATTCATTAACTTTCTAATGAAAAGAAGAAAATACTTCAGACATTACTTTGGACTACTTGGTTTCTCTGGGGCGGATTGTTCAGCTTCTCTCCACCCTTAGCTTGTCTCCTGGGGGAGTCAATACGAAATATTTCATCTAGCAGAGTAACCCAACTCTCCAGCAAAAATGGGATTTGAGGTTTAAGCAGACAGTTACTAGGAATCATCATATTTCCACATACAACTTTTTAGTTTTTAGACAAATACACAAACAAAAATTCAGGCTGGATGTTGAGGAGAGGTCATAAATTTTGTCAGAGTATGGTTTATGAATAATTTGCACTGCATAATAACATTCATGAATAATTGGATTTTACTTAAATGCCAACTTTTTGATAGAAAAATTTCAAGGAACCCCAGTTTTGAGGTTTAAGTCATCAGTGAGGATATTATGAGAGGAATTTATTACTATTACAGGTTAAGCCCTTTTCCATTTCTGTTAGAATTCTGTTTCTTTGTCCAATATATCCAGAAATATTTCCAAATACCTCCAGCAAATGTGTCTCTCTGTAGTCATAGACAGATTATAATTGCCTTTTTGGTATGCAGATATAAAAATTATAATTTACCTAAGCAAGGGAAAAACATAAACCACTGGAAATAGCTTTTCCAATTCACTTCTCCTTCCTGTACTGTGTGAATAACGCAGTTCTTCACACATTCACTGCTGTAAACACAGCTGCATCTCAATGCAACTGTATTCATTTCAGCCAAGCTACTTCAAAATGGTGCAAAGCAACAACAGGCTGGTACTTGCACCAAGAGATGCAAGGAAAATATTTCCATCTGCAAATGTACCATCCAGCAGTGGAGTTGAGATGCGGCATTTACAGAAAAAAAAAAAAAAAAAGGGAGAGAGAAAAAAAGGAACTCTTTGTCAATAATAAGTGTATCTTTGCAGATGTCTCAAATAAACTTGTCTCTAGGTGACATTTGTAACTCTAACCATGCTGATTTAATATCATAGAAGCATTTCAAAGTCAACCAATATCTTCTTTTTGCCTTCCTTTCCCCTGGGGTTTGCATGGTTTCAATGTATTTTGGGCAATTGTCTGGAAGCAAGGGGAATGAAAGCTTTGCCTTTCTGTTTGAGGCACTAGAAGCCAACTGTTTGCTATTTGCAGTCTCCCATCTGACACGGGAAGTTTACAGGAAAAGAGCCAACTCATAAAGCAACCCGTATTTCTATCACAGCAGAAGCGAGACATCGCTCGCTGCCTTCTCCTGCCTCACCTCTGCATCACGCGTTGGAGCCTGCGGGGAGGACGCGAGTGAGTCAGTGTTCCCAGCTCTGCAAACATCATCCTTTCAAGAATAACTTCTGCGTGCAAACTGCCTCCCAGAACTGTCAGAAAATAAAGCATTGGCCTTAAAATAAGTCATCTCTCAACCTGTCCCTACACGCACATATGGTCTGCTGTCTCCTAAGTCCCACTGGGGTTTATGATACTGCAATGGGAGTTGTGACAAGGCAGAGCCAAGAATCTGGGGCTTTTAGGCCAACCAGCAGGATTAACTGGAGTCAGAAATGGGAGCAGCAATACCCAAAGTACAGTGTGCCTAGGCACCTCCGATGGGCTCTTGTTCCTGACTTTGTTTCCTTGATGCAAATCTCTGATCCCAGAGGAAGTTCCTTGAGTATTTTGACAACATAATATTTGGCCTTCTAATCTGAGTAACCTTAATCCACAATTGCCCAGAGACATTTTCATAGGGTATGTCCTGCAGAGGCCAAGTGAATGACAGATCAGTGAAGAAGCTCTGAATTGAGGATTGGTTCATCCCACTCAGCATCCCATGGTGGGTGCATGACTCATCAGCAAGGGCTCAAACCCTTGCCCCAAACCTTGTCTTGCCCCAAACCCCGTCTTGCCCCAAGCCCCATCTTGCCCCAAGCCCTGTTCCCTGCTATGGGTTGCACAATTTGGAGAAGAAAAAAAGCAAAAATCCCACATGCCTTGGGCCCATATTCACAGGGGGCTCAGCAGCTCTGCAGCTGGTACAGCTCCTGCAGGGTCACCCTGGAGCTGGACGGCTCTTCTGCCTCAGCTCAGCAGCCCTGGGTAGACAGCGTGCATGGCTCAAAATGTGTTTGGAAAACTTCTGACACCTGCTTTTTATGCCTAAAATGACTTCTGCTTGGAAAACAAATGCACTGATGAACCCACACCCTCCATAGGCAAGGCCATAACCTCCCCCAGAAGAGCACATTGGACTTATTCATCCCTGAGCCCCTATAACTTACTTGCTCCTAAAACAGAGCTATATGCAGGTTATTCCTCTCTTTCCTTAAACCACCAACAAATGAGGAGGTGAGGCAGCATAAAATTGCCTCTGCCTGGCCTAATCACAGCTGTACCCCTTGGGCATCAGGTCTACCTAGGTAAGTTTGAGAGGTGCTGCAGTCCAGCCTCTTGCAGCCTCTTGTGTTGCCTAGTAAGATTCTGGAAACTGTACACAGGCAAATCTCCTATAAAGGAAAAGCCCCTTCGTAAGAAGTCCTGGAAGAGAAATGCTCTTCCCAGTATGTTATTTCAGAGATGCTATTGTCCTCGATTTTTCTTTCTCTTCACAAAATTGTCTCATTTTCCAAAGAGGAAATATGGACCCTAAATTAGATCTTACAGTAATGCTGGCTCTAGAAGTGTGAAAATTAATATACAGACAATTGAATTTGAAAGCCAAAATAATAATAACAATAATAAAAATGGAGCAGGAAGGAAGTCACTGACATTAAAATCAAAGCTAGGTAAATTAGATCATGAAGTGCTAGCCAAATTTAGGAATTTTTCTAATCTTTAATTCACTTCACTCTGCCATCAGAATCCTTCTTGCCCATTTACTCCCAGGACAAAACTGTCCATCATTAAATAATGAGTGTATATACTTTTTGTTCTATTTCTCTCTCTAAATAAACTCTTTATAGCAAGTAGCCAAGAGAAGCAAGAACTGAAGACGAAAAGAGACTACAGTGACGGTGACACACAAAGCCTGGGCCCAACAAATTAATGTCATTTTCTGAATTGCACCAATCCTATTTGCAGGGTCATTCTATGCATCTCTGTTTTAGAGTGACGCGTCCTATATAGAGCATTGTATTTGGTGAGAAGAACAGTGACTTTTGACTCACTTCCTTTTCACTTCCTGCTGCACCTCTGCACTTCTAGCTTGCAGGATCCATTAGGACATCCCTGTGCTATGAACTTCCAGGCCTTCCACAGCTACACCATCCATGGTGAAAAATACAGACACCAAGTAGCTGGCAAGACATCGGGTCTGGCCTTCAGGGAACACAGCATAATTTGTTGAATGAAGTTGAGGGAGAATTGTAGCTTCTTGAGGAAGCCGTTGGCCATGAAATTCTGACTTTGAGGGCATTAAGGTATGAGGAATGAGGACATTTCTTTTATTTATCTCTCCAGAAGAGTTCCAGGATCATGTGTGGCTCCAGGACAAGGTGCTCTCTGGTACCAAGGTACTCTCTCAAGGGGCCAGTGAGATGTATGAAAAAAAAAAAAAAAAATCCTGGTCTAAATATACACTCTCTATGTATCTATATGTGCATTAATGCTATATACATATATATACACACTTACATAGGTGTATCTACAGCTATAAACCTATCTAACCAGATTGAACTGCTAAAGGGCAGCTGTAAAATGAGAAAAGCTACCACTAAAACTCCCAGTGCAATTTTCCTGCCCCTTTTCATGGATATTTATTATGATATAACCACATCTTTTGCCTTACATGTAACAGGCTCAACATCTTTTTTTTTATAGCCATTTCATTCCCAGGAGGGTGGTGGTGACTGGGGGGGGAATCACTACTTCTTTGGCAGTACAGTGCTACTCAGAGCAGTGCTGTAACCACCCATTTTCTCCCCCTGGATCATCTCTGTACATCTCAGCAGCTCATCTACAATTAAAAGTAGCAATTGATACATGATTAAAGGCTACATCATAAAAAATGACTTGACCCTACTACTAGATTATTAGATTACAGAAGACAAGTAGGCAGTTTCCAATAAACCTCTTTCCTCTTCCAGGTTATTCCTGACAGCTCCCATAATGAAAATGTCAACATCTCTGTCAATTGGCTTTCAATTAAGGAGGCACATGATCATGCTTTGTAAATTGTTACCAAATTATGTCCATCAAAGGAGTATTTTCCTTCAGTGACCATTTCCCTTCACAGTAGCGCATAACACGAAGCCTCACAATGGATGCCATGGTGCAGTGGCATTTCTGTCACGCTGTCAAATTCGATTAAACTTAAATTAAACTTAAATCTGTACTTCTAAAATACTTGCCATATTACTTACATATCTGCACTATGGTAGATTATATTTCTGTAATATGTAGGGACTAGGAAAACTGAGGACCTTGATAATGACATTAGGATTACAGGCATGTTGTACGGGGCTGAGGGCTCTACTGCTATTCTTTGTAGAAAGGGCTTAATTAAAGATCTGTGAAAAGAAAGAGGCTCTTAAACCGTTAAGAGCCTCTTGAAAACGATCAAATAGAATGAGTTCCACGTTACCAGCCTGAGACCAGTAGACCACAATATCTTTTTTTTTGTTTCTAAGTGGATGATGAATATCAAGTGTTACCAATCCATAATGTTTTCACAGCCCATCTTGTTATAGAGATAGATGGATGCATATCAAAGTATATAACTCTGTATCATGAAAACTAGATACATATTTATATACAACTCACAAAAAGTAATGTATGTATAGAGATAGACATTAGTTGAAGCCCTACTTTAATGTCTTCAGATTGCATGAACATCCCAATTTTCTCAGTAAAAATAATTCTAGTCCCTGTGATCAGGAAAGAAAAAGAAAACAAACTTTTTTCTTATCTCCACAGAATAAAAAAGGAAACAGAATACAAATTAAAGTATTCAATTTTATGTTTTTCCTTCTTATATCTCATAATCTATAGATGAATCTCACTGTTTTTACATCTTTTCACATACAGAATTGAATATGCAAAACTGGCTCTAAACAGCAGAGATTTTGTAGTCTACAATGTGTCATGTCTTTGGCTTTTAGCAATGAATTCAGGAAAAATGAACTCAAAATAAGAGTTATAGCTTGTAATAATAGGGGAAATAGTGTGTGAAAAAGTGTAGCACGTTTGTTTTGTTTTCTTTTTTTTTTTACATATACAGCAAAGTGGAAGCGATAGCTGGCATTTTATCAAATGCCTTCCCCTGTCTGGCATTCATGCACTTTATTCTGTAAGGAGATATTTGTCCTGCTGGGTTTCCCAACTCTTTTGCACCCTCACAGGGTCAGAAACCTAAAAGTAGCTAGCACTTACAAAATCAGCCAACAAGCCAAGGAGTAGCTGTGGTGTCCAGTTTTTCTTTAGCAGCTCTGGGATTCAATTGGTCAGGTCAGCCCAGGCAGTGGGGATCAGCCCTCCGCAGCACACATCCTGCCCCAGCACACCCCGACAGTACCCGAGCCTTCTCTTGCCCTCAGTAGGAGATCTCCAGTTGGTTGGCATGCATCAAAATGAGACATTCAAGTGGCACGCTTTGCTGACAGTGTCAGCAAGGTTTGTTTGTAAAATTCTATCAATGCTAATGACTGCAAAAAGTTGAAATGAATAGAAATACAGAAATCGCCATTTCAACTTGATAGCTTGGGTTTCAGATAAATAGCCTTCTGGTGAAACCCTGCCATTCACTCCCAGATTAAATGCTCTTTTACATTTTCAACAACCAGGTTTCATGAGCTTTTTTTAAAAGATCATTCTCCCCTTATTTTGTCCTTTTTCTTTTTCCCTGCATTTAAAAGCTCTGAGGCTTGTTCTGGAGTACCTGCATCCATTCTACCAGCATCCCTGAGCATGCATATGTATGCACACTAAGCAGAAAATCCCCCTGGATGGGAGTTTTCACTTCTTCCTGGGTAGTAACAGCTTCTGCAAGGCAAGGAAGCCAAGTTTTTGCTTTTACTAAAGCAGGTCTTTAGCCTGCGGAGCACATTCATCGATCATCAGGTCCTCTCCTCCTTCCTTGTTTCTTGGGAAAGCAGTATGCCGTATGCAGGACTCCTGCTTGACATATATACCTATATTTATGAATAAAGATCCCCAGGACTTGATATCTACCAGGGTTTGATTTAACTTCTTCTCTTAGCTATAACAGTACTGGAAAGGAGATGAACCCCCTGCAGTGGTTCATCCCTGCTGCCTGCCAGCCACAGCCACTCCATAGCTCACAGGAGTGCATTGTGGCTGTGCTGGTGGTGGGGTGGGCACCGAGTCTCTCTTTTGGGGTTTTGAGGATTTGAAGATGTTACGCACCTGGGGAGGGGAGGAGCAGCAAATGAATCCTACATGACAGGACCATTGAGACATACAGGCAAAGTACTAGGACACACCAGCGTTAGGCTGGGCTGCAGAAGCACGACGGGATCGTTGCGTGTCCATGCACAGTTATGTGATTCTGAGCGATCTTCGGGGATCACGTTGCAGGACTCCTGTCCTATATAAGCAGCTGCTTTAATACTGAGTCCAGTACTATTACTAAATAAGAGGAAGAACTGTCCGTAAGATACATACATGGTAAGCATAATAGTGCCTATGAAAAGCTTCCTCATTCTCCTTCTCACGGCACATGTGCAGACAGCCATAAGTATGTGCCTCTGGAACCAGATAATGGGAAAACAAGCCACCAACAAAATGAAAATAAGCTAGTTAAAAGTCATGCTGTAAAAGAGAGACAAGCTGCTTGCTGATCTGTGCTGTGATTATATGTGTGCCAGCACACAAGCTGCTCTCCAACTTAGTTGGCGAGCAGCTGCAGCTGAACACAAACCCAGAAAGAAATGACTGTATCCAGCCAGTGTTATCTTGTGCCTTGGTCAGCGCAGACGAGAGAGCAGCAATGCAGGGGCACAAGGGACACTCCACTACGGGGAACAGGGCAGCTCAGAGAAGAGGAGCCACCTGGTACTGCACTAGGCCTTTGCCAAGGACGTTGCCAAGAAACCTGGGGCCAACCACCAGTGAAAATGCCTCCTGCAAAGCAGCGTTTGTCTCCTGTTACCCTCACTGCTGTGAAGCCTTGAAGCTGCTCAGCATCCCCAAGCCTCTTTTGCATTTACTTGCACAATCTACTTGCTTAAGGCAAGAAAAATGCCCCAGGAGGAATGCCAGCCCTGATCATGTGGGGTGAGCACACTGCCTAAGCCTCACCTACTGCACAAAATATGTGGCAGCTCTGCTGCCCTGAGGCACAACCAGGCTCACCCCACACTCATCCCATCCCAAAACAGGGTGGCCTGATCCAGACTGACTATCGGGAACAGTCTCATGTGCTTCCCTGCCCTCCAGCGATGGTCATGTCACCCTCACATCCAAGGCACGAGGCCTTGGCAGCTCAGGTTACACTATCCTGCCTTGTGCTCAATTTCAGAAACACTTACAAGGGCTACAACAAGTGTTAATCTCTCCCAAGAGCCGTTCTGCTGAGGTAGGGTGCTTTGTAACCCTGCATTTCCAGTCCTCGGGCTGAGCTCACAAGTACCATTACATTATGGGCTGTTTGTGCTCACAGAGTTACTTGCAGATGGTAAAAGGGGAGAAGATTTACAAAAGAGTGTTTTTAAAAACAGTTTTAATCTTCTGGCAGTTGGACAAAATTCTGGGCCAGTGTTTCAGGTCCCAAGTGTATGCATGTTTTCATAGCAAGTATCTGAGTTTTATAACTCAACTGAAGCATTTCAGTATGGGGATTTTGATGTAATATCTGGACAAAACAACACAGAAATGAACAGTGTTATCTGGAACTTACTTCTACCATTTTCTTCCTATACATGGAAAAGATGAAATTCATATGTTGGAGAAATAAAATCTTGTTCTAGGTTTCACCAAGAATATTTTGTTCCACCTCTAAATAATGGCATCACCTCTCCCAGGCCCCTGTGAAATGGCATGAACGAAACCTCCTTACTGCACAGGAGTGCAGTAGGGCATTATTAGACTATGACACAGACAACTAAAGGGTCTAGAAAAATAAGAAATACAGGATTAAACTGCTGTGGCAAAGAAACCCAAACCAAAATCCTAAACCACTGAATTATTTGTAAATAGGAGCGAGGAAAAGATGAAACTGTCAATGTTATTTCTGAAAGTCAGCATTTTATCCTCACTTTCCCTCCAGTGGCATATTTTGCAGCCCACAGTTCTTATTCTGCATGCATGAAGGGAGGATGATCTTCTGATATAGAGCTGTGCAGCAAATTCATGTCATTTCCATGCATTATGTTGTATGTCCACAGTCTGCAACTCAGCATGGTTTCAAAGAAATTTTAATGTAACACTGAGCAAAAGTCACTTAACTTACCTGACAGCGTGGCCTTCTCACTGAGCTTACATAACCATGAGTTAACGCAATGATCTCTGACAAATCTCTGGTATGGTCTCACTTTATATTCTTGGCTCGTAGTAATTACTGAGTGACCCATACCATCGTCATCCCCATAGCTGCAGTATTTCTAAGTACGTTTGATACTCAGCTGCATCAGATTCCTTTTGCCCTGTCCTTTTTCAATAATGTTAAAATGGAATTTGGATTAATCAAACCCTGTTGCTCACCACCTGCAACACTCACAGTTTCCAGCTTTCATGGCTACAATGGCACTGGAAAAGGCTCATCAGGGCATGGTAAGAATGCAATCGCTTCAAACCAAGAGTACAAATACTGGCTATATAAATATGGAAACAACCCCACAGGAACAGGGAAGCTGTTCCATCTGAAATGAACTCAAGGCTAACTACCATCCCCCTGTAATTACTTGTTAAATTATATAACTGGGAATGGATGTAAGACAGGTCGAGGCTAAATGCTCAGAAATGTAGCTATCACTCTGCTGGGTCCAGTTTATAGAAGAACATATGGAAAACACATTTTACCAGTGCCACCTGCTACTCAGATGATCTACCAGACAGATCTGAGGGTGTAAGTTAAAAATGAAACCAGTCTAACAACTCAAACTTTTCTTGTGCTCTAATGTTTAGAAGTCGGTTGCATTTGTAACGAAGCGTTTTTCTGTTAAAAAAAAGCCTAACCTACAGAAAGTGAAGATAGATGTGTAAGAAATATTAGGAGAGAGCTTTGTCAAGCCCTAAGTTTCCAATTGATGGGGCAAACTTTGAGTTTCACTTAACAATGGGTTAATAATAGAGGAAGAACTTTTCCCTTTCGCCATGCGCTTGTAGGTGAATGAAAATGTCTGTGACACAGATAAGATGAAACCTCAAATTCTTTAAAAATATTTTCAAAACTTCAGTGTAGAAATAATTTGAATTGATGCTGCCTCATAGAAAGTTGTGGATACAGAAGAGCAACTCTTTCAAACAAAATTTCATAAAACATTTCTCAACTCTACTTATCTCAAAATAAGAGGAAGACATATCATACTCTGAGTTTGTATAACTTTTCTAAACTCTTAAATTTGTTGAAATTCACCTGAATATTTGTTTTCAGATACATCAGGGAAGCTTCAGTGAACCACATGTGGTGCCTACCTCTCCATCCTCCAAGGAAACTTTCTCTTGTTTCTGAGTGACAAGTCTTTCAGCATGAGAGGGATCCTAACAAGCTCCACAGCTGATGACAGTGCAGTTGCAGACTGAACTAAGTTTCACCGGAGTTAACCTGACAGGAAGTTTCCCAGAATGATCCCTGCGGTTATCAGGTCCACACACTCCATGTCTCCTCTTCTCAGCTAGTTACTGAATGAGGACTGGGTCCCCTGATTTTTTTTTTTCACATCAGCTACTTAGTCTTATGCAAATATTTCCCTGTTCTTCAAAATGCTAAATGCTGGAGACACTCGTTTTGCCTCTAAGGCAAAGGGAAGAAATTACTCTTCCCTCTCTCTCATTTTCTCTCTTTTTCCACCTTGCTATGTAAGTTTTCCATCATTACATCCTCATACAAAAGGGTTCAGGATCTGTTGCACTGAAGCTCCAAAGTCCTCAGCAGCTGTAAGCTAATTTATACCAGTTAAAATTCTTATTCTGATGGATGATAAAACTCCTTAAATTTCACAACAAACATATCCTTAAAGACAAATTAAAAAAAAAAAAATCAATAAATGCCTTCTTTCTGATAGCCTACCAACAGGAAGCAACAGGAGATCAGGAGAATTTATCTCAGCCATATGAAACCAAAGGGCAATGAGAAATCTTATGAAATTCAACAAAGACAAGTGCAAGGTCCTGCACTTGGGGAAAAATAACCCCAGTCACCAGTACAGGCTGGGGACCGACCT
>VZSV01000038.1:5293037-5323993 GCA_013398735.1 Nothocercus julius | reverse complement strand
TAGCACAAAAGCAACATAGAAAAGAAGTTGCAGCTAAGACACAGATATCCAAAAAAGGGCAGTGATAAGAGACAGGATGCCCGAGATGTGCTAGATACATGTGGGGTACAAAGTGGCAGCTGAAAGAACCTTGATAGCAAAAAGAAAATATAGCAGAGGAGAGGAGGCTAATCAGAAACAGGGATAATATAGAGGCAACTGTGAAAGGGAGCAGAAGGCAGACCAGATGGAAGAAGACCAAGGATTCACACCAAAAAAGCAGGAACTGACAGGCTGATTGCTGGAGAATCCAGAGTGCAGGATGCAGTGCTGCCTGCCAGGAGAAGGAAAGCAAAACATGAGAGGAAGGGGGAAGATGATGCCTGGTAATCCTTCATCCTTGTAGAGAAGACCCTTTACTGGAACAATCCAAAATAAAGTGCCTCACAGGACTGGGGACTTGGAGGAGGTTGTTTGTTTTTTCTTCAGAAGAAGGACAAAAACTTGAGAAGACAGAGGTTCATTTCAGACTAAAGATTTTAGGGAGTTCAGCAGTTTTTGTTCCTGATGTTAGGCCTGCATATTCCCATCTTTTTAAAAACAAGGCACGGCTTTCTCGAGTGAATTGCTTTCAGGATAGTTAAATTATGATGTCTGCATTTTTCAGCAAATATGACTGCCTTGACAAGTAATACATTTTGTAAATAGCTTTGCAGGATTTAGTATATAAGCTCTGTACTGCTTATGTGTTCCTGATGAGTGTGTATACTGGGAATATGTATTAAGTTATTCAATCGGGGCTATCAACTATGTAATCACAGGTTACATTTATAAAATACACATTCTTTACCCTTTTTTCTTGACTTACATTAGTCATTATGCAATTCTCTGGACACTCCTCAATTGAGCTTATCAGCATATTTCATTTCTGACATTTTGATGAAGTTTTTCATTTTAATTTTGGATGGATTCTGAACCGAGACCTCCACACACTGAATGCTCCTCTTCTTTTCATGAGGTGCAAGTGAACCCAAGTGCAATACCAATGACGCAGTCTGTTGTCTAAAATAGTTGTCCACTAACTTCATTGCACTAATGACACTGGTTATCAAATTGTTAATTCTAAAGAGGACTGAA
Organism: Nothocercus julius; assembly: GCA_013398735.1. Lineage (NCBI taxonomy): Eukaryota > Metazoa > Chordata > Aves > Tinamiformes > Tinamidae > Nothocercus > Nothocercus julius. Next base: position 5,322,877 of record VZSV01000038.1, on the reverse strand, counting down.
GATCTTTATTTAACTGAGTAGAGTAACTTGGTCACAGATGAATAGAAAATATATCAAAATGCTTTAATAGATGTGCCATACAGTTCTCGAAATGACAGTAGCAGAATGATGAACTGTGCTTTCTGTTGGCAGATAATCCAGCCACTATTTTTCACGGAGCTGTCCTCTGATTTGTTCTGGCATTGGCATAAAAATTAAGAAGGGCAATGTGGAACAGGCATGCTAAGACTACTGTGTGTTTATGTGGTGTGTCTACATGTGTTCAGAAGGCTGTCCAAGACAAATGGGCAAGCAGCTCCAAAAATGCAGGAAAACCTGAAGACCTGAGACTATCCAGTTATAGAGAATGCTAAACTAAAAGACCTGGGACTATCAAGTTATACAGAATGCTAGCTTTGTACATGAACAGATGCACTGCCTAATCTCATTGTGATTCCTGATCCTCCAGTCTCGGTTTCTAGCAACAACAATTAAGAAATTGGTCAGGACCGTTTATTCAAAGACATTGCTACGGATGTGATTGGGGAAAAAGCAGAAAAGCTTAAAGAACACCAGCTTTTCTTCATATCTGAAGCAGAGTTTGCTGATTTTCATCCTAAATTAAGAGTTGAGAATAACTGTTTTGAGCTTGAGTATGTTTGTTATGAGTGAGAAAGTGCTTGAGTGAGAAGGTGGTATTAAGATGAAGCTGGAAATAAGTTTATTAAACTCTGGAAGACAGAGGAAGTGAAAGATAAGAAAGAAATTAGAAATGAAGGAATAAACTACTTGTGAAACACGCAATTGTGCACTCACATTCACAGCATGGGGAACTGCAGTGTGATACAAGCCAATATGGGTCTATATGAGTTACAAAGTTTCAGCTCAGGCTCATCTTTGAAGATGTCTTATAGGAGCCCTAGGAAGATGGCATTAAGACACAGAGCAGCTATTTTGTAAACAGCATTCTCCAACATGTAGCAGGGCATTTCTGACCTTTATTGCTGCTCTGAGTTCATTTTGGCATGGACTGGGTGGTCAGTCTCACTCATTCGCACTAAGGCATGTGATATACAGGTGAAATACACTGTGCAAGAAAACTACCCAGGTAACTGACTGTGCAAAGTCAGCAATCACATACTAGCCTAGCTGAGACAGCTGAGGTGAGATGATTCACTTGTGATTGGAAAAAACAATGCTAGAACTGGGCAAGCTGTTTGTTCCTTCATTAGCGTTTGAAATGAAAGGTCAGGGCTTGCATGTTTTGTGAAAAGCCAGTCCCTTCGGACCACTGACGCTGTGGGGCAGCATGTGGCGGAAAGGGCTTCCTTGGTATGCATTATAACTTCCCAGAAAGCCTGGGCCACCTACCTAAAACAAGAACCTCAGTCCTCTTCTTATGTGAGTCTTGAGTACGTGACTGATTCTATTAAACACATTTCAGCAGCACAGGGATCACAAAATGAAACACCAAGCAACCTATTATAGTCTAAGCTGGACTCATCACATAAAATCTAGGGGAGATTTTTTTTTTTTTAGGCTATGTTTTGGCATGAACTCAGAAAAAGCTAGACTAAAGCTTCTGAAAGGAGGAGATACACTCTGGTAGATGACAGCACAGGATTGTCTCAGTTTTGAACAAGCCTATTCCCAACAAAATCCCACCGGATACAAAATTCAAGATTTCACTTCAGAACAATGGTTAACTTCATAAAATCACTAAAAGTTTTCAGCAGCCATATAAAATGTTCAGCATTTCAGTAGTGTGTGCATGCTTCCGGATTTAGAAAGTGTTTGGAACAGGAAGTAGAGTATTCACAAAGACATTGAGAACCAAATGCAAATTTCATCTAAAGGCCAAGACCAGATGACATTAAATATAACCTTTCCTATGCTACAAATGCATTGAATATATTTCCATCTATTTTCATACTGATAAAGGGACTTGGATTTCACTCACATTTTTAAATTAGCTTTTTAAACAGTAGCTGTGTTGGGAATGTTATGGCTCTATTTTCTACTAGCCTCTTTCTGTACGGTTTTGAATTGCACTTTTGAGATCTCAAATGGAGAATTTCAGCACTTTATATTAGCTAAAGGAGTACCAGTAAATTTATATTCATGGTTTTCTTTCATCATTTTACACTAAAACTTTAGTTTGTACTTAATAATTACAAAATATGTTTTATTTCTTAAGCTAAGGATACAAACATTATTGAGCTCTGCTTCTGAGACACTTCTTACTGACATGTACTTTCACAAATAGGATAGTTGAGAGTAGGAACCTGGGGGCAACAACCTTTGAAAGTGACATAAATATGACCCTCTTTACAGAAGTATTAAAAAATAAGCCATGAGAAGTCCAGAAACTTTAGAACAATTCTTCGTTCACTTGAGATTTCTCATCCTGAAAGAGAAACTTAGTTCATGCCATTAAAATAAAACTGGGGTTCAGACTTGGGTAAACGGTATGTATCATGGCATTTATCTGGCCTTTTTTCACTGGTGCTACACCAGCAGTGGTCTGTCCACCGTCTGATGTGTGTGATGATGCAAGGTGTGTATGGGAGTTGGTGGAATACGAAGTAGAGGAATGCATCAAAATATTAGCCTGGTTTCCACTTTTTTTTCTCTTGAACTGAACATTACACACACACACAGACTAGACACAAAGGGCTGAGCATGTGCCAAGATTCATCTGGGTAAGACAGAGACCACATGATGAGAAATATGGGCTTGAGTCCCATGAAATTCAGCTAGGTCTTCTTCTGCACAAGTACTGGAAGTGCTGACAGACCAATCTGTATCAGAGTGTTCAGAGATCCTGAGTGGATGGAGAAGCCCTCATTAAAACCAGGACAGATGTTTAGGGGACAGTTATAAACATTTCTGCCTCTCAAGCTGGGTGTCCAGGATCCCATTCTGAAGTCTCTGACGATACAGCCTAGTGATCTTAGGCATCTCTCTCAGGTCTCCCTGCTCCACCTGGACCTGGGGATGGCAGTTAATTTACTCGAAGGGGTGAGCCATAAGCCATCCTCCTCTCACTAATGGGTGGGCCAGATGGCACATCTGGCAGCTCAGGCAGGCTGCCCTTTTTTTGTACCTAACCTCCCCTGCATATGATAGGAGCACTGAAGGGGCTGACTTGGGTCTGTGAGTCTGTCTACGCCCATAAAGAGTAGACATCTAACACTTAAACTCTGAGCATTGCAATGCTTATGCCATTTTATACAGTTAGCTGCTAGTAGGCAGAATTTGTCACCAACAAGCAAGTAAAAATACAGAAACTGTTACGTTCATGGTCAGGATCAACGCAACATCCATATGGCAACTAGTGACTGCATCAAAGCATTCCCAAGGTGAGAACTGGCAGGCAGGCACAGACTTTAAGATATCCCCTGAGTGTGAGTAATGGCTTGCTGCAGATCTACTCTAAATATCCTAGATCAAGCTCAGTTTATAGAAGTTAACTGAAACTCCTGGGGAGGAAAAAGTTGAATTTCACACGCAAAGACCTTAATGCATTTTCTAGAGACATTCTGGTATTGTATTAATTCTCTCCCTTTTCCTGTTAAGGTCATGATAAAGGATAGACTGAGATTTTGGCAGCAGTCTTTCATGCACAGTGGTTGGAATCCCATAAACTGAGATGTTTTGAAAGCTGATATTTGAAGGTGCAAGACTAGGTGGTCCCACTTCCAATTTCAGCAGTACTGTTAAGAAGTGCTGTGGGGAGTTTACTCCTTCACCCTATTGACAAAAGCTAAAGCTGGGGCAGCTCATACAAGCAATAACACAAGGGGAAGAAATGTAGGAACCTCTCTCACTTGCAGAATCCATGTGAACAAAGTAAAATATTTACCAGGAAAATATAAAAGAGAATCACCTTACTTGATAAAATATTCAATAGTGCTTCAGTGGGATTTTTAAAACATTAATTGGAGATTTTTTTTCAGGTTAGAAAGAAAGATAGAATTGCCTGCATGGTCTCCCAGGAAATGTATGTAACTTGTGCTTCTTCTCCCTTTTCTGCCTTCAGGCCTTTAGCAACTTTTGGACTTGTCTGTCCATATCCCTGCTAGTTTTCTTGATTCTACTAAAGATGAAAGAAATTGTTTCAATTCATAAAAGAACTGACCCTTGCCTCTAGGTACCTTGTCTTGGGATAAGCCACTGTATCTCGTTCATAGTGTATCAGTTTCCCTCAGGTCATTTGGCTGCCTTAGGATTAGGTATCTGTAGGGTTTTTGTTTGTTTGTTTGTTTGTTTTGCTTTTCTATAGGTATTCTGGCTGTTTTCTGACACAAAAGGAGTTTAATTATTTTTAATGGTGACTTCCATTTCCATTTGTGCAAGACATAGACAAGCACATACTACAATTGCTTTCAAACAGAGAACAAAGTAGAGCCTTGTCCAGCCAACTTTGAATGCTTGTCCCAGCTCTCCTTAAGTGTCAGAACCCAATGTCACCACAATTGGGGCCAAGTACAATACTTATAGCGTACACTTACATTGCACCTATAGCTCTTTATAAGACTCTTGAAGGTCAAATGGGTCCTGCTTAAACCATCTATACAAGAGACAGCATCAGCTGTTCTCCGTAGAGAGTATAGGATAACCAACAACGCCAAATGAAGAAGGGACTCCCGCTCCATGTATCAGTTCAGATCTGAGGCAGCATCTACTCCAACTTTACAAGGGGTATAACAGAGGATACTTCTGCATGTAATATTTCAGGCAGTAGAAAGCCTATTTCCCTTCATCACTACTCAAAATATAGCAATAGCTATTTTCTTGTTAGTACTCTGCTGCCTATTATAGTCCTTAATTTTCCAGAAATATATAAGCATCTCCAAATATTTATCGTCATTAGAAGCAAGTTATCCCTGAAGTGAATTACTGCAACTACTAAAAGAGAACAGAAAAGAGAGGGAGCAAGAGATAGGAATCTATCCAACAGAAAACTTAACAGGGCATTTGTTCAGGCAAATAACACATTAATGGACCAAACTAGGTTTTATCCAGAGTACTGAGAGTAACAGACCTCTTAAGGACCCAAATATATCTTTATTGGATGACCAATAATTACCAGCTCTTACTTCTACACCTGTCCTGCCAAAACAGCAACTCCAAGTCTCTGATTTTGAGCTCAAAGAATAAGCAAAACCCATACAATCCTGAATTGATGATCCCAAATACAAAATTGTATTAACAATTCTGAACTTTGGACTAACAGCATTACAGTTTCCTTCACGCTCTGGTCTTTCTAAATAAAGAATGACATACTGATGAATAAGCATATAAAACATGACATACTGATGATTCAGGTTCATTTTTCTGAGATGCTAATAGCAAAGGAGTAGCAAGAAGGACTTAGCAACATGGGGTTGTATCACTGGTAGTCAGCATATTTTAGAAAAGACTTCTCTTTTTCAAAAAGTAAGGTTGAAAGACTTTTTCTCCTTTAACACATACTGCCATTTCAAATGTATCTTATTTTAAATCAATAGGAAGTGATGAATGATACCCTTGCCTTAGCAGCAGTGCATGCTACCTGCCACAGACCTGAGGTATGAAGGAAACAGCTCTGAATTTCCCTTTTTTCCTTTCCATTTTTTTTTTTTTTTTTTTCAGTTGGGAAATATGCTTCTCATATTACCATACTGTGTAAGGTCAGTGACTTACACAGTAATGCACTAGACCAAAAGTGAGGAGTCCAGATGCTAAAATAACAGAAGAAGAATAATGAGCTGCTTTCTGATGAGTGCAATTCATTTGTGACCCCGGAAGGTTCATGGAAAAAAAAAACACAGTCCAGCTTCCTTATGTCAGTGGGTGAAGATTCATGCAAAACAGTCATCCCTCAAAGGAAAATATAATAGCAATAGTGCCAGCATCAGGACAGTGAAGTTTGCAATGGGATATGCATGTCTCCGGGTGAAGACATGAACAAACTTGTAGGTATCTGGCTCCAGAGATCCCACTCCTGAAAAGGCTCGCCCCATTCAAACGTTGTTCTAGGCAACATCAAGGAAAATAACTGACTATTGAGTAAAGCAATACACCAGTCAAGCAATTATTCAATAAAATATCACAAGACAGATGTTCAATAAACTGTGGCACAGGCAGGCAATTACCCAAATAGCATTACAAAGCACGGACAATTACTCAATACATTCAAAGGGCAAATGACTGCTCAGTGCAGTGCAGCAAGATATTGCACAGCACATACAATAATGCTACAAATGACCAAGGGGTACAGCTTTATGCCAGCCTGAATTGTTCTCCTTCCTTTATTCTGTCTTACGTTACTCTCACCAGCAAAGTGTTTGTGCGGAGGTACTGCTCTCAGCCTCATGATAACTGACAGTTACAGCTTGCAAATGAGTTTTACTTATGGCTCATTTATTCTTTCCTGCTTGGACATGTAGACCCAATGTCTGCTGCACTCAGTTGACTTTAAAGTGTGCTTGACAATGTGAGAAATCTCATAGATACTTGGGAGGTGAACTGAAGAGCTTTTGCACCACAGGCACAACAGATGGAATAGACTCCAGTTTAGCAGAAAAACTCCATTCAAAACCAGAAGCTTCCACATTTCTGTGACCAACCTGGTAACACTTAAAGGATGGCAGCATAACCTCTCTGAATAAAAGGGCCTAGCCATGAACAAGATCTGGTTCTACCCCCCAATAGAAGATCTGTTCATTGAAAACAATCACTTACTATTGTTTATAAACAGAACTGAGTAGATTTTATTCTAGCTCAGAGCTCAACTCTAGCACTCTTTGCCTTCTCTGGCCACCATAGAGACTGAAGGCAGTCCAACTACTCCTGCTTCCCTGGGACCAGGCAGCACTTCATCATTCTTCATGGCAAAGCCAGTCCCAACTGAGCTTACCAAACGGAGCTATAAGAACGAGAAAAACAATTTGATTAAACTAATGTGTTCAACTCAGCAACAGAAATTCAAACTGTGAGAAAGAAATATCCTTCTTTCTTCAAGATGATACAAAATGATACAAGACGATAGAAGATGATGAAAATCCTTAATGTCATCATTTAATTCCCATTGACATCAGTTCTATATATCTAAAGTCTAGAGTCAGCTCTAGACTTTAGCAGTCTAGACCCTCTTTCCCAGTCCCTTTCTGGCCTGTAATACAAAAGTACTGCAGATTTCATTCAAAGCCCGTTGAAGTCTACAGGAGGTCTAAAATGGGAAGAGGATGCAATCCCAAAGTCAGATTCCTCTGATATGAAAAAAAATAAGAGAAATATTGCAAGAGATAATGCTATTGATAACTCTGCCATTTAAAAACAAAATCATATATCAGGTCTGAGATAAAATAATGCAGTAAATGAAATCCAAAACAACACATATTAATTTATGCTGTTGTGGGGTTTAATTGCATTGTGGTCCTGAACTTTCAGGATGTCTGTGCTTCAGGCCACAGTTTTCAGTTTTTCTCCACCTTCCCTGAAGCTAGAGACTTTTGAAGTATTTTAAATAATGCTGAGTAAGGTGCAAGAAATGCGAGCAACAGAACTTAGTCCCTAATCAAATCTCAGGTCTCATTTCTAGGACTAGAAGTTTACAGGAAGCTTGGACAAGCTTTATATCAAGATCTATGCTCTGGAGGTTCCCAGACTCATCACTTCATGGGAAGCCATACAAGCCTTGACAGAAACTTTGACATTTTTTCTGATATGACAAAGAGGCTGTTCAGACCCTGTAAATTCCGTTTCAGTGGTTAAGAAAATACAGCTAATGAGCTGGACAATCTCATGCTAGTGGTTCTATCAGGGTATTACCTAACGTTTCATCCAATCTGAAAAGAAATAAAACCAGTAAATGTCAAAATATTGCAATTGAATTAACTCAACTCCAGAACACAGAAAATACGGAACTGCTGTTTTACAAATTAGATTTAACAAAGCAAAAAAGTAAACAAACAAAAAAGTCCACAAAAAAACAAAAACTCAAATCACAATAATGCTGGAAGTTTGAGAAGGTGGTGAATATGGAAAAAAATATGACTAATGGAATCCTCAAGCCTTCCTTAGATCTGGTGCCAGAAATGACACCTAGACCTTCAATTCCTTTGTTTTTTTTGTGTAAGAAACATATGAAGATGTTAAATGAAACTCATTTCTGAGAAATCACATGTAGATCAATAGGTGGTAATGAAAGACCATTAACTGACTAGGACACTATTTCCAGACCCTGAAAGCTCACTGAATCCTACCTTATGTATCCACAGGCTACTGAAAATTCATCTCAGACCTTAGATCCTATAATTTACATGCCATTTGGAGATTCCTGTCCATTTCAGAGCAGAACGGATATTGTAAAATGACTAATATGCTTTGTTTGTATAACAATTTCCACAACAGCCCAGTGAAATTAGATCTCCCACAAGCTGCTAAACATTAAATACCAGGTGAAAATGATTAAATTCACAAGTGCCACCTAGCATTCAATTGAATGGGTAAGGACAGATTATTTATTACCAAATATTTTTATTTCTCAAGCCTGTCAGAACAGCACGCACCCTTGAGGAAAAATGGCTTTTCCCTTTGCTATACCATCTCAGACAGAATTTGTCACTTGATAGGCAGGTATTATTACCTTGGCCTTTTTACACTAGCCAGGGTCCTGCTTAGGACTTTAGCAACAAATCACTTCAGAGAAGCTTTCATCTTATTCAAATGGACCGGAAATTCAACTTAAAAATATTTTTTTTTTCTGTGAAGGACATAAAACCCTGGAACAGGTTGCATGACAGATTATAGAGTCTCTGACCTTGGAGATATTCAGGCCATCTGGACATGGTCCTGGACAACCTGCTCTAGGTAACCTGCTTGGGTTGGACCAGATGAGCTCCAGTGTTTTCTAGCCTTAGTGATGCTGTGGGTCTGTGACCCAACTCTAGTTCATATCTGGCATGATGCAGAGAAGGCTCCTTCCCCGACGCTACCTGTACTCCACATCCTGCACAAAAGACCCTGATGAGAAGATTTGGCAGAATGACAGTAAGAATGACAGTAAGAATGAATGGGCTGGGAATATACTTTGAATCACAGACTCACAGAATAGATGCGATTAGAAGAGTCCTCTGGAGTTCATCTCATCCAGTTCCCTCACCTCAAGCAGGGTCAGCTACAGAGGTTGCCCAGGACTACGTCCAGGTTTTTTAATATCATACATGATGGAGACTCTACAGCTTCTCTGGGCAACTTGGTCCAATGTTCAACCACCCCAGAGTAAAGAAATGTTTTCTTATGTTCAGACAGAATTTCCCCTATTTCAGTTTGTGCCCATTGCTTCTTGCCCTGTCTCTAGGCACAACTAAGAGTCTGGCTTCCTTTTTTAAATACCCTTCCTTCAGATATTTATACACATTGATAAGATTCCCCTGAGCCATCTCTTTTGCAAGATAACAGTCCTAGTTCTCTCAGTCTCTTTTTTCATATGAGAGATGTTCCTGTCCCATCGTCAACTTTGCAGCCCTTTGCTGGGCTCGCTCCAGCCAGACCATGTCTCCCTTGCAATGGGGAGCCTCACACTGCATGCAACTCTCCAGGTGCAGCCTCATCAGGGCTGAGTAAAGGGGAAGGAGGATCTCCCTTGACCTGTTCATAACACTCTTTCTAATGTAGCTCTGGATACTGCTCTCTTTTTCACAAGGGCCTCTTGCTGGCCCATGTTCAACTTGCCCAACAGAACTGCCAGCTGCTTTCCAGCAGGTCAGCTCTGAGCTTGCACTTGGGGTTATTCCTGCACAGGTGCAGGACTTTGTTCTTCCCTTTGCTGAACTTCATGTAGTTCTTCCTTGACCATTTGTCCAGCCTAACAAGATCCCCATGAATGGCTGCAAAGCCCTCCAGTGTGTCAGCTATTCCTCCCAGTTTTGTATTAGTCACAAACGTGCTTAGGGAACAAGTCTTATCATCTAGGTCAGTAATGAAGATGGTGAACAGTATTATAGTCTGTATGAGCCCCTAGAGAACGAAGCTAATGAGTGGCCTCCAACTGGATTTTGTGCCACTGATCACAACCCTCCAAGCAGTTCAGACAGTTTTCAATCTACCTCACTGACCACCCTTCTCGTCCATACTTCAGCAGCTTTTCTGTGAGAAGGTTACAGGAGAAAGTGTTAAAAGCCCTACTGAAGTTAAGATAAACAATATCCACCATTCTCCCCTTGTCTACCCAGCCAGTCATCTGATAGAAGGTTACCAGGTTGGTTAAGCATGACTTGCCATTTGTAAATACATGCTGACAACTTCCAAACACTTTCCTGTCCTTTATATGTCTGGAAACAGTGTTCAGGAATAGCTGCTTCCTCACCTTCCCAAAATCTGAGGTGAGGCTAACTTGCTTTTTGCCTTGCTCCATCTTCAAAGAATCCTGAATTCCACTATCTCCAAGACTGCTCCTGACTTTCACACCTCCAGCCAGTTCTTCCTTGTTTGTAAGCACAAGGTCCGGCAGACTGCCTTTCCTCATCTGCTTCTCAATCAACTGTGTTAGGAAGTTGTCTGCAACACACTCCAGGAACTGTCTGGATTGCTGGATTGCTGTCCTGCTGTGTTGTCCTCCAGCAGATGTCAGAGTGGTCGAGGAGCAGGGCCTGTGAAACTAAAGCTTCTTCCAAGGCTGACAACAGCCTTGGCTCCTTCTTCATGATCAGGCAGTCTATAGCAGACAGGCACTACCTACATACAGTGCCACACGTGTTGGTCTTCTCACTAAAGTTGACCCATAAGCTTGACCAATACCCAGGCTGAGTTCCATGCATTCTTTGAAAGAGAAATGATTTCCAAACAGCGAAAGAGATTTCTGCAAGGCATACGTACTTTTTCTACAATTCATTTCCTTTATTATTGGTTTTTATTTTTTTATTCTGATCCATAAGCATTGTGAAAACATGGCTGCCTATGTCCAGATTCGTTTCATGTACATACAAGCACTTGACTGAGATATTCGAGACAGCAGTTTAGTTACCTGATGCTCACTCCATGGTCAGTGAGCCAGATGGTCACTTTAGAAAATAATCAAGCTCACCTAAGACCTAAACCTCAATGTGCAGGTGTTGGTCTCCTGAGCTTTTCTATACAGGAACTCATGCTGTTAGAAACAAAACCCCAAAACACGGTGGGTAGAATTGCTCTGATGAAAAGAGCCTGCTCTGCTTGCAGTTTCTCTGCTGTTGCCTTATCAGCACCCTGTCCTTGTTCCCTGCTCCGAACTATAGGGAAGCTTTGAAAGAAGAAGCTTTGTAAAAGAAGGAAATGCATTTTCCTTAAGTCTTAACACAAGTCATCCAATATATGTTTGGTGGCCTAGAGTTTACTTCCGTTCTCTTTTGAGAGAGCTGCAAATATCACTTGGTGCTTGTTTCAAAACCCTCTTCTTATTTCAGCTTGGCTTCTGGATTTCACTGATGATTTTCTGCTGAGATGGAAGATCCTTATCACCATTCACACTTCATTACTCTACATGAGCTCCAGTGACTTCTCTGGTGCCAGATAGATAACACTTAATACAGGAAATCTGGGCTGCAGATCTTATTCAGCAGAACATAAGAAGTCATTTGGCATTATGACTTTGGGGGAATTCCTTTTCTGAGAAAATTTCATTATACAGATCCCTGTTTGGCATTCACTTTTGTTGCATTAAAAGTATTTTTATTTAGATACTCTTCTCTCTTTATGAGCTCTGAGTAGCCACACAACTAAAGAGGTTACGTTATCCTAGTCTGAACTTTGAACAAAGCAGCGTTTTATTCTGGAATGAACTCCTCTCTTTTTGAAGGTATTTTGTGCCACAGCTGCTGTCTTTCCATTTGAGCTCCCACCACAGACATCTGCTATACCTGAGGCTTGGTGAGCCCACAGCTGGTGGAGCCTGCAGAAAAAAAAAAAAAATACATATATATGTATTTTATTGACTCACTCCCCAGTTACGTTAAGCACACTGTGCGCAACACCATCAATTATTCAGTCCCTTCCTACAGCTCCAGCACAAGGGAGCTTCTCACTCCCTTATGAATGAAAATAAAAGTCATGGTACCAGCACTTTCTCTCCTATGGAAGCCCTGTAGCCTTTACCTGTAAGCAAAAACACATCCCATTCTTTAACAGTTGCCACCTCTATAGAAATCAATGGAGCAAAAGACTTAGCTATTGGCTTTCAAGTGCCTCTGTACATTTCAGCATGTTACTAAAGTATTTCAGTTGTCTTATGTGTAATTTTAACTGGAATTGTTTGTTTTGCTTCTTCCAGGTTCCCAGCTACAAAACAAATAAACAAACAAATAAGCAAACAACAACAACAACAACAAAAAAACACCTTGAGAAGTAGTAAAAGTACTTAAGTACTAAAATACTGGCCAAAGATCTGCTGAGTTCCATAGCCTTTCTTTGACCATGGCTGGCAGAGGCTGCTTAGGAAAAAGTACAAGTCTTTTACCTGTAATGCTCACATTCAGTCCCCAGAAATCAGAGGCTCATGAACTTTCTGAGGCAAACTTATATCCCATCATCCTTAATAATTACTACAGTTGTATCCTTTCTGAAAATTAATGTATTTATTTATTATATTAAAAACTCTGGTTTATTTTAAACCTGCTGCTTTTATAATAGCACTGAATGAGCTCTAGCTCATTTAGGGAAATGATGGAAAACATTAAAGCTCTTCAAAAATCACTTCAGTGTTCAAAGAGCAAGCAGAATATTAGGAGTCATTATACAAAGAATCAAGAAGAAAACAGAAAATACCATTATATACCTTGATGCAAATCTGCATTGTCCCCATATCTTAAATAGGTTAAGTTTTAAGTTTTGATCATCCTACTTCCAAAAAGATTCAGTAGAACAACAGGAATTACATAGAGGGGAGACATAGACAATTAAAATAAGTTATACACAGGAAACTTAGAGACATACTGCCACTAGAAAATGCTTAGAAGATCTTCAGGTGAAAAAATGTTAATAAAAACAGCTCCAGAATTTATCAAGCAACTATCTGTGTGGGAGATAGCTTGTTACTGTGTGTGTCTTTGCATAGAACAACAAATGTCCCTCTTGTTATCATTTTGCACTCAAAATGTAATACTACTAGTCTGACTTCTATCCTTACTTATTGCTATTCAAGCTCATTAATTCAGTAGGAATGTGCAAAGTTATAGCAGAGAGGAGAACTTGCACCTCAGACCTCAATTTTACAATAAACTTTTACAACAGAATGACATCTTGCATATATGCACATCAACACAGAGACACACTCTAGCAAGGTTGGTACTTAGGTTTATATCATCTCTTTGTTACTACAGCAATACTTCCAAAGACGTGTTTTGCTGAGAGGTCCACTTATTTTCTAGCTTATCTTTAAACAATTTGACCAAAAAAAAACCCCAGACCAGATAAAGGCCTAGAAAATCTAGCACAGGCAGATTTGGAGATGTGAAAGCTAAAGACTAATGCCAAAATTAAAAGATTCATTATTTAGATCTTAGCATATAAGAAAGGGAAATGATACATGCTACTTAATGTCTTCGGGCAGTCTGCCTGAATCCAATTTAACTCCTTAACATTTAACTCCACTGAATGACACTGTCTCTTTCTGATGAGGTATTTAAAACAGAGGGTTTTTATCTTGCAAATGGGATCATTGACCTTAAGAACCACAAGGCAGTGAATGACTGTTTTGTTGCACTCATCTTTGAAAATGTAGGACTTTTTTTTTTCTGAAGGAAATCTTGATGAGATGTTTGGAAACACTAACCAATGTATGTCCTTGCCTTAATCTTCACTAATATTAGACCATTTGTTTGGTTCTTCTGCATGTTGACATTAGGCTGTCACAAACAACTGATGATAGCTTGTGGAATTAATGGACGAGGAAAAGGCCATGTAGTAAATTTCTTCCTCATTATGGATTACAGGCTGATCAATGGTGCTATGTTGTAGCTGTCCCTATTGATATAGAAAGTTCAGTAGTCAATTAAATGCCTTTTACAGTATTATCACTGTTTTTTTTTTTTTTTAAACAGGCTGCCAAGGCTTTGCTTTCTCTAAGCTTTCTGATTCATCACATCCTGATTCACACTAAGCAGGGCAACACTTCTTCGAAGTCTAGCAGTGTGCAGGCACCTCTCTGTTCAGTGACCAGTGTATTCGGTGAATGCTGAAGTCCTGTGAGTGCATCAGTCTTTGAACAATCTTTCTGGGAAACAACTCCGCAGATTCCTTTCTTTTGTTTTTTTTTTTTTTCTTTTTTTCTCTCCCAAGTCTGAAAATCAGGACACATATTTTCGAAAGTGATACATGATCAAAGATGCTGTTCCATTTTAAAGAGTGTATCAGAAGCCAGATATTATTTTAAGTGCATCACTCCTCCAAGGATGCAGTATCTAAAACACTCAGGGGCTGGTCCTGCAGTGTATTTTCATCTCATGATTTTCATTCACTGCAAACCAAAAGAAGAAGTTCTCTCTTTCACAAAGTTTAGTTTTTACCTGAAGATGGAAGCTCTGGCACTTTATGACCTGCTTCCCCAATACCAGACACGGGAGGAATGATTTAGTAATACTGACTTACAGATATTGATTGTATCCCATAGAGAAGTAATTAGTCCGGATTGCATAACATCAAGAGCACGGCTTATTAGACAGAAGCAGTTAACTGCTGTCGTGAAAGCTGGACTGTCGTAAACGTGTAACAGCAATAACGCACCAGGAAAAATATTTTTATACACCTCTATGGGTGCTGCTTTTAAAGAAAAGTAAAAACCACACATGAGAAAGTTTGCTACTCTTCAAGTGAAACAGGCTGCAGGAGATACACTTTCCCTCACTGCTGCAGTGCCCAGTGTCTCAGGGCCTGGCTGCCATACATCTGCCCTAGTTTTATACTGGCTTTTGTGAAATCTCTGGTAGTTCAAACTGGTGTAAGTGAGAGCAGAACCAGTTCTTCCACTTTGAATAGCATATGTGTGAAGGGAAAAGTTGACATCTCTTTGGTCCAGCTGATGCTGTTAATGCCTCTGAGCGGTGCTCAGCTCTGCTCACAATTCCTAGCTGAGTATTTTCACTCCTGTGGTTTGAGCAATGAGATAAAACATGAAAAACTCCCTACTTCTGTGAAAAATCACCAGATTAGCTCAAACCACTGAAAGCAGTGGCTGTTTACATCAGAATAAATAAATTCTGTAAAGAAATCAATAGGCCTATTTCAGACAATGTCTCATGCATGCTTTGTTTTGCAGGCTGGTGAGTTCCACTGGATGTTCAGAGGTGTTTTCTTTAGCAGTTTTCTAATTTGCAACTAACCCTGAAATTGAACTGCAAGTTCTGCACATTATTTCCAGCCTGAACTATAGAACAAAACAAGGTCTGCTTGCATTATCAGGCAAATGTGTAGTGCCTTGCAACAGGCAGCAAGGAACTTCCCTGCAGTGGCCAGTTGGTGGGTAGAATCACAGAAAGAAGGTGGTTATTTCTGACTCCTGCAACTCACAGAGTTGCCATGAGCAGAACAAAAACCCAACTAAAATTCCTCAGATATAATCCAGAAGGAAAACTGTGAATGTGATGCGATGGCCATGTTAGTGAGCACCATAACACCCTGCACATTGTTTTAAACCAGCAGTTACGAACATTAGACATTAAAAGAAGAGCAGTAGTATCTCAAGAGGTGGAGAGTTCTAGTATCAGGGAGACAGAGGTAAAGCCTTTAATGGTAGGAGGAGGATGACCAAGAATAATTCTGGGTTAGGGTATCTATTTGGATGAGATTCAGTGTTCTCGTTCTTGTGGAGATACCGGCTTTCAGTTTAATCTGTGAGCAGGTTGTTGCTTGGCCCTGTGTCAGAACAGAAAGTAGAAACAGGTCGTATGCCAAACTGCCCTGTGAGGGAGGCAGGGGTGCAGGGGGCAATGAGTTGGTGTCTTATGGCACGGTCCGTGTGTTTGTGCATGCATATATTATACAGCTTCGAATTAAGATTATGTGCTCTTGTCTTCTATAGGTAAGTGCCCTTTTTTCCCCTCTCAAGGAATAAGAGAGATTGTAATCTGGAATGCTTTATAAGAGTGTATTGGGGGGGTGTCAGAGATGATAAGGATATTGGCTGATACCCCATCACTTATCATTTCAAACGACCATCTAAATCTAGAAGAAACAACTTTAAACTTCCTTTTACCTAGTATGTGCACATAGTTCTTCTCTTCAATTGCTTTCTTACCCTTGTATGCATTATTTGCTTTTAGAAATGGAGAAAATTGCTTAGAATGTTTTCGTTACAATTCTGTAATTTCTAGATTTCTTTTAAGGAATTTGTCTCCTTCATACTTTGAAAACGAATCCATTATTTCCCCTTGATTAGTTTTTCACCAAGTAAATACCAGTGAGAAGATCTCATTCTAAAACAAATTTTATTTTTCAATATTTTGCTTCAGACAAAAAAGCAAAGGGAAATCACAGTGTTTGTATACAATTTAGGTGGCCTTGGTAGATATTTCCTTTGTAATCTTACTGTGTTCTATTTACCAAAGATAAAGGACCAGATTCTGCTGTCCTTGTTGAGTTCTTAGCCAAAAAGTGTAACTTGATTTGTCTTAGTATCCACTGTTTTTAGTGAAAATATTTGTGGCTGTGCAAAACTGTACACCGAAGGCAAAATATAAGCTTTGAAATAACAAGTTTAGCAGGCATGGTGGGGATGGATTTATGGTTGGACCTGATGATCTTGAAGGGCTTTTTCAACCGTAATGGTGCTGTGAGAAACAGAGAACCTACATAAATCTCTACCTTAACTTCCTCATATTTCTGGTATATTTGGGTTGCAGCCCAATGACAAATCAATGCCAGCTTTGAAGTTCCAGGCTGAATTTTTCCTTCAGGCCCATCCTCATAACACAGTCAGCTGTGAGTCTTGGAGACTGGCTGTGACTCTCACATGCAGTCCTTTTCAAGCTCTGCCTTGGTCTAAATGCAGAGCAGAGGAGATGATAGCAAAGTGTATACACGCGTGTATTCTGAGGCACTACCTGCATTCTTCCATCTCTGTGAATAAAGATACAAAAAAAAAAAAAAAATTGCCTCATCGAAACAGTGAGAGAGCTGAGGGATCAGTAAGGAGGGAGGGAAACAGGAAAATGCACCAGAGACTTGTTAGAGTTTGCATGAAGCATTCCTAAACAGGCAGCTGAGAATAGTGTGTTATCTCTGCCAAAATAATGAAAAACAGATTGCGAAATAAATTAATAACAAAGGGCAGCATCTGGGCAAAAGTGGCTGTACACACTTCTGATTTATTCCAATGGGAAATACAATGAGAAGTCTGCAGCACTAAACCAGAATATATTATAATTTTAAGTTCCTCCTTTCTTGCCAATCAGATAGTTGAGCTCTTGTTCCCCAGTACACTCTTCAACAGTGTACAAGATAAACTAATGTGTGGATGAGATTAACCATACTTTGTTGACCATGAGCCAATTTAATTAATTTTAAGGGAAGGCGTCATTCACAATGTGATCTGGGAAATCAGTCCATCTGGGAAGTCTGCCTTCCATATTAGTCAAATTGATGGAAAAGATAAAAAAGAATTGGCTCAGAAGACACAAGAATACAAGAACAAGAAGACATTGCAGAAGAACAAAATACTATAGAGAATGAAGATTTTTATCAGAAATCAGAGCTCTGTGAAGGAGTCAGCATGCATCTAAATAAAGATGGCATGGTTGATATGGTTTACAAGCACTTCTACAAGGTTTTGAAAAAGTACTACACTGAAGACTCTAAAAGACACTATGGTGTCATGGGGTAAGAAATACAGTCCCACATAGATAAAGAATTTATTAAATGATAATCCCAATCTTTGAGAAAGAATACAAATATCTGTTCAGATTTCAAAATGGAGGAGGTTAAGGAGGTTATCATTTTTTATCCTACCTCAATCTGTAATGTTCAAAACATTAATGGAGTGAATAGTGAGATAGGATCATTTAGCATCGACACAAAGTTATCCAGAGTAATCAAACTGACTGCAGAAGAGTAGCTCATGATACCAACTGACTGGTGATCCTTTGCCAAATTAAAAACGTGAGAAATACAATCCCAGTCATACATACACAGTGGTGGACTCTAGTACAGCAAGATCACACATTACAGGATGGCTTCACTTTGGAGATCTGAGTATCTGGATTATATGAGACTGTATGGAGTAACAGAGGAGAGAAAATTACTGAAAATCAGAAGCAGAATCTCAGCAGGAGTACAGTGTCATAAATCTCTGAGAGGTTCTGCGGCTTTAGAGTAACCGGTGATTCAATTCACTGTCTGTCATTAGAGCAAATAGTAACGGATATGTCAAAATTTGGAGCTGAAGTAAAATAAACTTGCATATGTTTCACAGCTGTTCTATCACTCACTCCCAAGAACAGCTGCCGAGGATTAATTACACAAAAGAATTAGCTGAACATTAGGAGGATAGAGATATTAGGGTCTTGCTAAAGTAGGCAGTCATCAAAGCTTTTAAAAACATTTCTCAATTCTCATAATTTAAGAAAGTTTAAAATGAGTTAAATAGTCATAGAAAATGCCAGATCTGATAGTTGCACTCGCAGAAAATCGTTCATTCACAGACACACAGAGTGGCTAGCCATCCCTGCATCAAACTTCTAATTTGCTTCAGCCTTATAGCCTTGAAGTGACAGATGCAGTGTGCCCCTCTCAAGCTGTCTGCAGATGTGCATGACAATTTTTCTAAGATTAGTATGTCTGACTACTTTTGTAGTTTTGTAGGTTGTGATTTCCTTAGACCATTATCAAGACGTTTTTTCATGCCTTGAGGATGGCCTTTCCAGGCTTCTTCTAATGTCATCACACTTAACTGAGTACCTTAGGACACCTTTGGGCTTCAAAAAATGCCATTACATAGCTCTTATTCACAACTGTTTTCAGCTGGAGTTGAAATGAAGCTGCTGTAAATTCTGAGCCAGAGCGCAGAATCCTGGCA
Source organism: Nothocercus julius (assembly GCA_013398735.1). Taxonomy (NCBI): domain Eukaryota; kingdom Metazoa; phylum Chordata; class Aves; order Tinamiformes; family Tinamidae; genus Nothocercus; species Nothocercus julius. The sequence continues at coordinate 5,303,868 of VZSV01000038.1, read as the reverse complement.
CGCTCCACCATTCTCTGCGCACACAGCAAGCTGCCATGACTCAACAGCTGAGCAAAAATGTCTCCAAATCCTGCTGTGCTTATAAAAAGAGCCAGTCCAGAGACCAAACTTCTACAAAACTCTTCCACTGAATTCCTCACGCACGGAGATCTACACCTGCCTTGACAGCTTTATAAATGATCCAAACTTCCCACAGGGCTCCTGGACACTCTTTTTTTTTTTTGTCTTACTGATCTCTAGATTTACATCTATTCATAGCTACTTTTTCCATGTTTATTATGGAAACTGGAATAAAACATGCAAAGTTATCGTCTTTCAGAGCTGTTTCTCCATGATAGACTCAGAATATCTCTGTCAATGAATATTAGTCTGCTGTTCCTTCTTGCTGCATAGGCATGTAAATCCCCCGAGGATGACTCAAGAAACAACAGCTTGCTTCCCTCATAAAGGCGCCAGTGTGCCAGTCCTCTGCACAAAACACAATGGAAAATAATTGACTATGTGTTACTAGTAAATAGGCGGGAAGAGTTTATTATAACTTAATCAAAAAGGGCCCTAGAACCAAATGCATGAATTCACTAAGAATATTGAAAGAGTAGCATAACTTTTGTTTTTCTTCTTTCTCTGAAGAGAAATGATATTTTTTTCAAGGCTTCCCCTGACACTAACAGTCTCAACTTCATAATAATAGCACTAGATAATCACTTACACTTTGGGCAGATAAGGTGTGTAACATGGACGCAGTGCAGTGTGCTTGTGCTTAAACGCAGAAAATGCTTGGGCAAATCCTACACTCTTGATTTTATATTTATATTTATATTTATATTTATTTATTTGCTTTTGCTTAGTTCAGAAACACCAAGAGTTTTCCACTTCAGTTGCATTTAGTTTGAAATAAATTTCTTCCTGACCTTTCTCTCAAATTCTGCTTTTCACAACCTGCATTTCTCAGACGTATTAAGACAGACTTTTAGGTACCAAACAAAAGCTTTTAGAAGAGCAAGCCCTCATCCCAGGATATTCTAGAGATCAAGAACTGTCTTCAGAAAGTTGGCAGAGGTCAGCGTGGAGCTTACAATTGTGGTCCTCTCTGTCATGAGTTTGAAAAAGAGAGAGGAAGGGACAGAATCGGGGGCCAGGATGGGGAGGCAATAACTGGCTCCCAGACAGTTCCTCTGTCAGCTACATTCAGTCAAACCTGGATGTAGCAAAGAAATTGCCTCTTTCAATTTATTCTTGGAGTCTGCAAATTATAAAGCAATGAAAAGTAGAATAATCTGTCTAAGTGTCAACCAGCTCATTAATCAACTGTTTTCCTGGACAGGAATTTGGAATTACAAAATGATGAGTGCACAAGACCACTCTGTGCACTTGGTGAGATTACTGTGCTATCCCTCACCCCAGTGCAGTTCTGCAACAAACCTACCAAAGCCACACAGGCATCTTGATTTCATGGCATAAACCAGTCAAATCTGTTCAGAAGAGCAGCCCATCAGGAGTACATGGAGCCTGCCAGCTTGAAAGAGAAGAGATCTGTTGATGCTCTGCTGATTTACCCCAGAAAACATAGCAGTGCCAAGCTCTGAAATGTGTAAGTCTGGCTGTGAAAAGGAAGGGAAAAGACCTGACAGCTTCCCAGACAAATCTCTTAAGCAGACTGCCCTTCACAATGCAAACTTAGAAGCATTAGGAACATCTGTAGAATGTATGCTGTCTTTGAAAGCTTCTCCACATTCAGGCCTTGCCTTTGTTCTCATCTGCTGATCTTTGATTAGAAGCAAAAAAGCTTGTAACAATCTATACTGTAAAGGGATCACTAGCTACTGCAGTCACACTGTTTCTGAAAAGCAGGGCCCTCCTGCCCCCATCTCTTCTACAAAGATAATAGCAGCATTCCTTCGGTTTAATTGAGTGGTCAATTTTAGACAGATTCTTGATGCCCCTTATTATTCTGCAACAGATGGATGTGAAAACATTTTATTAAACATAATTTGACACACTTGTGGGTATAAGCAATCCCCTTGCACCTCTTCAGCTGTGAGGCTGATCTCTCTCTACACAATGATACGTATGAGGATATTTTAATTGGTTATGCTGCAGCTTTCCCAGTTGACTACTTGACAAACAGGATAGTCCTGAAAGAAAATAAAGACAAAAATCATCTTATTTATTACCTTTCATGACTTTGTAGATCTGAAGACCCATTATTACAAAGTCTTGGTAAGAAGGTAGCATTGTGGCAAACAAAGATATGCTATTATTGCATAGAAGAAAAAAAGTTTCACCTGGACCAAGGGGTGTTTTTGGACCTGCAGCAATGAGGACTCTGCTTTCTATCTAGAAACAGAGGGAAAACACTGGTTAAACAGCTATTGTCTGTTTAGACCTAAAATAGGGGCTCACATATAAGAAGTAGTAAAAAATGCCATCTTACTACATAGAGCAAAATCATGTTTAGATTAAAGGATCTTAAGCAACTTTTTTGCTGAGGAAAAGTTTTCTGGTGATTGGAGTTACTAAGGTGTATTTAGGCTGATCAAGATGAGGATATGCAAATCAGCTATACCTAAGTCCAAGAGTGTCAAAACCAGAAATGTTTTCTAACTTATACATTTTGCTAAGAAGCTCCACATTGCCACACATTTATAACAATCCCCATGTAGGTTTGGGTTTTCATCTGTGCTCACATAACTGGCTCAGTGCCTGGGAAAGATGAATTAAAGCATGTACTGCTCTTCTAGAGAGCCTTTAACATAGTTTGTCTCCACTTCTTTTTCCATATTCAGCACAGGGACAGCAGCACCAAGCTAACTCACAGAGATACCTCTGAAAGAAAGAAATGTGTTTGAGACTGCAAGAGGTCAAATACTGTATACTATACTAAGGAGGTAAGCATATAATCACTCTGGATTTTAACTGATTAAAGAGTACATTTCATTTTGCAAGTAACAGCATTACTGGACTTTACAAGATGAGGCTTTGAAGAGAAATCACCATTTGTTTCTCCACTGCTCTCTTGAACAGATCCCTTCTCTGCCTTGCCCCTGGGGATGTCAGCAATGACTACTCATTGCTGTGATTTCATCTCACACCTGGGCGAATTTTTATTTGGAGTATTGCAGGCAGGGTAAGAGCAGCAGCAAAGTGCTCACAGACTGCAAAAGCCATCAGAGGAGCTGAGTTAGTCTGTGCTGAGCTTGGTCCCGCCACGCTGCAGCAGCTAGTTATACCAAGGTGGCTGACATGGGTGCATGCGCACTACCTATAGTGTGCTATGTCTCCAGCGACAGAAACCGAAGATTAATAAAGCCAAATTCCGTATTAATTTACTATGAAGTCCCACCAACAAGAAGAAATTGCCTTGTATTATTTAATTTGAGCCCTCCGAACATAAGTGGAATGGACATGTTTGGGAATGAAGAGAAACCTGTTTTGCTCCCTGGTCACTCTTTTAATTGGCAATTTGTGATACAAGACACAAGAATAATGATAGATGTGAGTCTTTCCCCATATTCAATTTTCTTAGCCAGTAACTGGGGAAATAATAAACCAAATTCTCCTTCAAGTTACACTGGTGCAATCTCATTAGGTTGAATTTCATTACTGAACAAGTTCCTATAAAGCAGCCATTCTGCAAGCTGAGAATTAAGACCCAGGATTCTAAGTTTTCATAGCTTTTTTTTTTTTTTTTTTTTTTTTAAGTTTGCAAAGAATTACTGTGGCTCAGAAGTTTCTAGAACAAATAAACCATGTCTTTTTTTTTCCTACAAATTCTTCCCTTTTTTTCTGTTCTTCTAAACATAGAAAAATCACTTTCAGTTTCCACTTGCTTTCTTTCTCTCCATGCTCCCATTTTGGCTTTTCCTTTCCCCATCCCACCCCTCCTTTACTGTTCTTGTCTTTCCTGTTTCTCCCTTCAGGCTCTGCTACCTTGCTGGGGAATTGCAGTGGGTGCCGTTTGGGTTCAGCTTTCCTAAGGTGAAGAGAGAGAAATTCCCAAATGTGGGATTCATTTCATCTAACTCTAGCTATCAAATAACCAAGCCTTTATTCTGTGCTCCTTTTAGAAGCCCTTCTGTCATTCATGGAAAAGAAATGAGCACCACAGTGTGTGATTTCTCCTGTCCCTAAGAAGACATCTAATTAAATGCTAACTTCACACTGCTACAACTGCCTGATTTATACCAGATGCCTAATGTTTAGGTGAGTCTCTGACTTTGAGTCTCAGTCTGTCCAGGTGCAACACTGGGATGCTGCTGTTGCTTTGCATATCTCTAAGAAAAAAAGAGAGAAAGTGAAGCAGATTCTCTTGCAAGAACATGACAGCTGATAGATGACTGAGCACCACACAGTCATAGCAGTAAATGGAAGAAGTAAATGGAAAAAGGTAGATGGGTTGGCTTAAAATCCCTCTAATTAAAAACAACTGAAAAAGGTGTAAACTGCATTGAATTTCTATTTGCAATCATGATGTGTCAGCCAAAAAGAAGAAAATCAGAATTTGGACATATTTCTAGCAAGATCGGAATCTGGGATACTCGGTTAACTCACACAAAGAGAAACAACTATGAAAAACATTTGAATGGTCCCATATTCTAAACCTTCATACAGACCTGAAATTTGAGGGAAAAAAATGGTGAAAAAAAATGATGAAACTAAGTAATCTATACTGAGACAGTTCGAACCCCTTAGAAGAGACCGGGCTGTCTGCAAGAGAGTGCTCTCTTAGAGACAACAGACCACTCTCATCAAAGACCCCAAACTGACTTTTGAAAAAGCAATTCAGATTAGCCAAACTCATTAACCCCCTTCCAGAACGACACTTAGGAAGGGAATGTATCATAGGCATAACAGAGCACCCAAACTGCTGTAAGAACTGAGAAGATGCAAAGAGCTGACTGTCATTTGAACCCCTGCTAGTATCTGCCATTCACTATCAGCCTAACATTCAGTATATGGTTGGGTAACAACTGTATGAAGAGCACTTTATAATATTTACAAGGGCATGTTCTCAACATTCAGGAGGTTATTTTTCTCCACCTTCCTTCCAAAACTAAACAGATGGTGCATGTTTCTTAGCTAAACATCCAGCCAAACACTCTGGCAAAGCAACCTGATACATTAAAGCTAATATTTCCGTTCTCCTCATGCACTTTTTCACTATATCCTGGAGAATAAAAGGCTAAAGGCAACTCCTCTAAGGAACAGCCTACTTGGGAATGGAGCCTCGTGCATATCAATAGCTGGATGCGAATTTTTTTGTATTGCAAATACAAATGAGGCAACTGAACAGATGCACCCAAAAAGTTTATACTGCTGAGGGACAAGATGAAAGATTAAAAGTATGCCCAAATTTAAGATTTTTTGGTTTAAGATTTCCATTGTGTTGGCTAAAATGACACATGAATTAGAATAACCCAAGGCTGAAGGTTATAAACAAAACCGCATTTTGTTTACTACTCTTAAGAATGTCCAGTAATGTCAAGGTGAATTCTGTGAACCTGCTATCACTTTTTGCCCTGTGAAGAATCTGTCAGGGAGCTGAACTTTGAGACCCTATTGATTTTTGTTTTTTTGTCTTGCTTGTTGCTTTCTCTAAATATATTTAAACTATAAGCTTTGGAGTTTATTTTTACCCTGTTTACTTTTTCATGGCTTCTCTAGAACTGTACTGCTTTGGCTTTTCTACTTTAGTATCCTAGAATCATTTAATTCAGTTATGTTTGTGGATAGTCTCAACAAAGTGATTTAACCAGGAAACACTGAGGTTTGACTGACTGCCCTTTTTCGTTAGAAATACCACTGGCAGCAACTTCTGTCAAAGAAGGATTTTCTCATCACAAAAATCTTCCCCATATTGGAGGCAATAGTTAAAATGCTTGCTGTCTCTTCATCCAGGAAGATACCTTAAGCAGATATATGCTAAAAAGACTCTTCAAATAATAGCATTCTCTGATGCTGATCCCTGTAGCAGGGATCTGCATGCAGATGAACAGCACATTTTTGGTTAACTTTTGCCTTGAGCCCTGAGGGTGTATTGCGTGTGGCGCCCACTCCTGCACTCAGAATCACTCTGCCTCTTATATGAGATCACACAAGCAACAGAAAATATTCACACCCAAGGCCCTTACCCACCTTCCCTGAAGTCACTAGGCTTTAGCTGGCATTGAGGTCTGCCTTCACCCTGCACCCTTCTTCTTGACAGTAGTAAGAGCACAGAAAGTCAATCAGGAGCAAAAGGGGTTTTTTTTCCTTGAGGAGAAAATAAATATAGCAGTCCCTATGTTCCTCCTAGCAGATTCACAAGATGCCGCAGTCTTGCTTTAGCTACTCGCATTCCTTCAAGTAAGTTAGTCAAAAGCTCAAGCAAGCACAACTTTTCATGGAGCAGCTGAGCAAATGCACGCTGTTGTTTCAGCCCATCAGTCCATCTGTTCTGCATTCTTTATGCAACTGCATTGCAGCATATAAATCAACAGTGTTTAAAAGCTGTCTGAGTTCTACTCACACTCCCACTGTCTACATCTTATGATCAGTTTTATTACTATCACAGTCATTCTGACTATATTTCTTCTTGTGTGCCATAAGATGTCTTACTAAATTCCTACCAATTATATTTGGAAGCTGTTTAGACAGAAAAGAGGTGATTCCTTCCTCCTGGCCATCATAACTCTTCTTTAAGCATATAAAATCTCATTCTGAAAAATGTTCTGCCTTCTGTTCCCTCTGAGCTACTGAAAACACACACACGCAGGAATAAGCTAGGCCCCAGGTTTTCTATTTCATCCATCCGCAGACACATTATGGTTTTTAGGTAAATGGACAGCTAATGCAGCTAATCTATCATTTACACCAGGGATGGAAAGATTACTTGTGTCACTCTCTGCTCCAATGCTTTAGACTATATGGTAAGACCATTCCTTGCAACACAAGGATGTAGTCCCTTAAGAGTATCCTGATTGTCCTGCAATTCTGCACTTTAATTCCTTTCACTTCTGTTCCAAGGAGAGGGTGGATGAGTGTCTTGGAATAAGTCTTCACATGGTACAATCACTGGTTACACAGAGCAGTCCAAAAGAGACACAGTTGTTGAGGACCATCTAGATAATTAGGGATCTATCTCCCAGTGAGATCAAGTGGGACCTGGGCATCCAGCTGGGATTTAGGCACCTGCAGACTTTAATGATTAACCTTTAAATCCATACATGTCATCAAGGTAACAGGCTCAAAATAAAGTACATGAAGGAAATGAGATTAGGGAATATCCTAATGTCATCAGAAGTTATTACTAATAATTTTACTGTTGCTATTTGTTTTGGTCAGCTGGGTGAGATCTTTTCCAAAGGTCTTACTACTGACATAAAAAGTTGTATTCTCTAAATATTCTACTCAGATAGGATTTGAGTACATCAAACATAGGACAAATTGGCAACAGTCTGAACAACATTTGAGAGCCAGTTACTGCATATCAAATGGCAACTGATCATCTTGAACTTCTTGATGTCCCTTAGAGGACATCTACCTACCAAAAGTAGAATAGATATTTCTCAAAGTCCTGGTTATTTCCCTAAGAGTATGTCCTTGCAGAACAAGACAGAATTGTGTGAGGCATCCCTAAGCCAGCTCCAGTGAGGTTGGGATGTAAACACTGCACACTACCTTGCTGTATAGGGCTGACCACCTGGGACCTGGAAACTGCAAAGCTGTGTAAGTACAGCTACTGCTCTTTCATTCCTACTATTCAGCCATTTGGAAGTAGTTCTGGTGTCTCTGCACTATGTGGTTCAAGTACAGTGTGGATCTTCACACTCCTCAAAACCTTTGAAGCTATTTCTTTGCTACATGCACCCAATACAGAGAATTTGGCGATTTGTTTCTTTTACACTTAGTTTCATCCTCTGACCACACTATGCATAGCTAATGATTGTAATTATTTATCTGCAGGTGATAGCTTCCTCCATCATCCACCATCCTGAGTCCTTGCAAAGTGCACAGACTGGGAGCAGAGTCAGGCTGCATGCTGGATCTTCCTCAGGGACACGGTCTTCCCTTACCTGTGAACTACTCCCTGCCTTGTCCAGTTCATGTGGAAACTGCCCTGTGACAGATTCATGAACATTTTACTTCATAGCTTGGTAAGGTCAGTAGATTCACCTATCCCTAGACCATGAGGCTTTGGTCAAATAATAAAGGAGTAGAAAAGAATAACAAGAATATATTGGTTGTCAGGTTATCTAACATCCTTTGAGATGCCAAAGACGAGAAGCAGTTCTAATAAGAATGAGAAGGACTCCTTCCTTCAGACTGAAGCAAAAACGCTCTTACAACACGGAAAAATATTTTGGGGTACTTTCATTTTTATGAGTCACAAATTAAATACTAAAAGAAGTCATTATGTATGGAATAGAGTAACTAACTCCACTGAGACACTGAGAGCCTGAAACAGAACTAAGTAGTCTTGCAACGGACTCTTGAGGCAAGCCTCCCACATATAAACTAATTATAGTTATAACCCCATTAAACAAACACAGACTGAAGAAAAAAGACACTGACTTATTTAGTTGTACCCTAACAGTAATTAAACGGTCAGGTCTCAATCTTTTTTTCACTAATCATCATCATGCAGGAAGGTCTAAGAAGCATTTGTGTATGTATTTCTTTTAAATGCCCACCAACAGACTATCTTATAGGATCATAGGATAATTCAAGTTGAAAGCGATCTCAGTAGATCATCTGTCGAAGCTCCCACTCAAAGCAGGGCCAGGTTATTTTGGCGTTTATCCTGTTGAAAGCCTCCAAGGATGGAGACTTGCACAGATTCTGGCCTCACAGTGAATTTTTTGCCTTATATCCAGTCTGAACCTCTCATTTCAATTTATATCCTTTGTCTCATCTTCTCCCACCACACACCCTCTGTGAAGAATTGTGAAAGTCTTCTTGATAATCTCATCAGTGTGGCAGGCTGCTGTCAGGTCCTTCCCAAATCCAACTTTTCTCCAGTCTGAACAAGTGTGGTTCCCTCAGCCTCTTCTCACAGAGCCCAAGCTCCTGCCCCCAACCATCTTGGTGGCCCTTTGATGAACTTGTTCCAGCTCATTGATGTCTTTACTACTTGGAAGAGCCAAAACTGGATAACTTTACTAGTATATTGTCTTCAGTAGAGGGTCACAATCATTTCCTTCAAGCTGTTGGCTCTGCGCCTGTTAATATAGCGCAGGATGCTGTTGGCCTTCCTTGCTGCCAGGGCACACTGCAGGCTCATGCTCAGTGTGCCGCCTGTCAAAACCCCAGGGTCTTTTCAGCAGAGTTGCTGCGTAGCCAGTCAGTTCCCAACTTATGTTCCTCCACAGGGCTATTCCTTGCCAGATGTAGAATTTTGCACCCAGCTGAATTTTGTAAGACTTCTGTCTGCCTACTTCCCCACCCTGGCTAGGACCCTCCAGATGGCAGCCCTTAAGTCTATCAACTGGTCCTCCCAGTTTGGTGTCAACTGCAAAGCTGGCAACACTGCAGTCTGAAATCTCCTCCAGGTCATTGATAAAGATGTGAAAGGGTAAAAGTCACAGCACAGATCCCTGTGGTACTTCCCTTGCTACCAGCCACCAAAGAGAGTCCGGCTCATTAGCCATTACCCTCTGAGCCTAATAATCCAACCATTTTTTTACCCATCTGCTTGTTGTTTGGTCCCTAAAGATGTCTGGTGATGAGGGCAGTGAAATAAGTCAGAGACAGCTCCAATGCTTGTTCTCACGTCATCCAATTGCAGCCTTGGGAAAAATTCACCCATCTTTTAGCTATGGAGGGTCTATGGTCAGAAGGGACTATGGGATCTTTTTTAACATTGCCCAGAGGATCACATTTAAAATATTTAGCAACCTCTACCAGCAATTTCAGCTGCAGAACAGCAGAGCCATAAACAACATGGAATGTAAATAAGCTATGCATTAAAGGTTTCACTCAGTTTTGTCTTTGCTGTAGTGTTTGTCACTTGAGAGAGTATGCCTTTGCTGTGCAAGAATAGCACACTGTTTTATCCAGAAAGTCTTACTTGATACATTGCTATAGCCAGAGACTTTCTGGTTAGCTCAGATGAAGAGGAGCCCTCCAGGCATTTTGTTGGAAGCTTGCTTGCTATGTCTGCACATCCCCCTGGATACTAGCCTACCTGTAAGACTTGATCTCATGTGAGTTCCATCCCTGCACCTCAGAACCATTTGCTACTTTCATTTACTATTTTTCTCTCAGTTGCTCTCAGTGCCTTTTAATTTCCAAGAGCAGATGATGGGCATTTCTATAAAGTTTTGGCCAAGAGAAGCGGCCTTCTAATTTCAGTATGAGCACATGGCTCTAAAAATATTTTTTTACAACTGTTTTCTAAAGATCTTTCAGAGTGGTGAATCAGACTTTTTAGTGGGCTGGATGATTCTATTGATAATTTAAGTGCCTTAAGCCAAATGCTTATGGTAGTTTAAATTAGTGCAGTTTCTGAATTAACCTATGCTGACTGTCCAGCCAGCTTCTCTCATTCTCACAGTGTAATACATTTCTGAATTGCTCAGATGTATTAGCAGCTAATGCTAGTCTTTGAACTGATCGTTTCTAGTTATGATCAATTCCCTATTAATCTGACACATTACTAGCCCTGAGTACTTGGAACGATCAATCACCTTTAATTATTAAGCTGGGATCCATCTGAAGCAAAGAGAGAAGGGGTATCTTTCACCTTGAAAATAGCTAGATAAGTAAATCCAGTAAATGAGTCATTGCCTTAGAGATAATGTATATGTAAAGTAAAAAACTGTTCCAGACCTAAAGTTAAAGGGATGGGGGA